>NDGN011553388.1:0-13348 GCA_002564285.1 Tympanoctomys barrerae | reverse complement strand
GAAAGAAAGAAAGAAAGAAAGAAAGAAAGAAAGAAAGAAGAAAAAAAGAAAGAAAGAAAGAAAAAGAAAAAAGATGCAGTCTGTTGACTGAAAAAGATAGCAGTGTGCTTCTTGTCTGATAAACACTGCAGGCCCGTTTACCTGTGCTGTACAGCTAAATAAGCCATTCTTGCCCACTGCCGCGGGTTGAAAACACTGAGAAAGCATAAGAATAGCTTTCCTATAGAATAGAAATTAAATTTGATTATTTTCAAAGGCCAGCCAGATAGCTCAGTGGATTAAAGTGCCTGCTTAGGCAGATGCAGGGGCCANGGGTTCAATCCCTGCCTGCCATAGCAGCCCCCCACCCTGGACACACTGAGACTGCAAATGAGACTGGGTGTGGCGGTGCGCACCTGTAATCCTACCTCTTGGGAGGCTGAAAAACAGGAGGATCACTGTGGGTCCATTCTGTGTAGTGAGACCCTGTGGACCCTGTACTAAACACACAAAATAAATAAATAAATAAATTTGATTATTTGCAGATGACATGATACTCTATATGGATGAGCCCAAAAGTGCACCAGAAGACATCTAGATTTAATGACCAAATTCAGTAGCAGAGCAATGACAACACTCAGACATCAATAACACTCCTATGCACAAACAGCAATCCCACTGAGAGAGACATCAAGGACACCACACTTGCACATTAGCATCAAAAAGTGAAATACTTAGGACCCAATCCAGTGTGGGAAGTAGGAGCCCTTCTTTGTATTAAAAACTACAGCTCTCTGAAAAGAAGAGGTTCAAGAGGTCTCAGACAATGGAAAGGCGTCCCTTTTTCTTCAGTAGAATCAACACAGTGAAAATGGCCATACTTTGAAAATGCTGTGCAATTTAATGGAATTCTAATCAAAATGCCAACAGCATACCTCACAGGATTAGAGAAAACAACCCTAAAATTCATTTGGAACCAGAAGAGATCTAGAACATAAAAAGCAATTCTGGGCAGCAAAAAAAGGCAGGGGGCATCCCAAATTATTCTATACTCCTTAGTTTGATTCCCAGTAGTAAACACACACACACACACAGAGCAAAAATTATTCTATGAAGCTACAATAATTTTTAAAAATACCTGCATGATATGGCAAAAATCCCCAACAGAGCAAAGTATCAATAGAACAGATAAAAAGGTGCAGAAACAACTGCAAACACACTCAGAAATCCTGTCTCCCACGGAGGGGCCAAACATGCTCCCTGGATGAAAGACAGCATCTTTAATAAATGGTGCTGCAAAAACGGGCTTTCCACGTGCTGCAGATTATAACTAGATCTATACCTCCCATCCTGCACTAAACTTAAATCAAAATGGGTCGACTATCTAAATATTAAAACAGAAGCATTAAATCTGCCTGAAAAGAAAATAGGTAGATCTCTTGAAGACTTTATGAATAAAAGCTTGATAGCACAGGAAATATTTCAAAGAATCAACAAATGGGATCTCATGTTATTAAAAAGTTTTCCACAGCAAAAGAACCCAGCAACAGAGTGGTGAGATGGCCCACAGAGTAGGGAAGAATATTTACCACCTGTTCCTCAGGCAGAGGACTAGTATCTAGAATATATAAAGAACTGAAACAGAATCAGATCTCCAGATTTAAAGACCCAGTTGCAAAATGTGCCTCTGAAATGAATGGACACTTCTCAGAAGTAAAAAAATATATATATAATATGAAAAATTGCTCAACATCACTAGTCATTCAAAAGATGCAAATTAGGACCAGAGAGATAGCTCAGCGGTCTAAGTGCCTTGCAAGTGCAGGGACTGGGGTTCCCAGCACGGCATCATGTGCTGCGCTGGCCTCACCACCAGCTGGTGAGGCTGAAAACCGGAGGATCACCACAAATCTAAGCTATGTAATGAGACTCTGTATCAAATTTTTAAAAAGGAGAGAAAGAGAGAGAGAGAGGCAAATTAAAATGACACTGAGATTCCATCTCACCTCAGAATGGCTACTATCAAGAAATCAACCAATAACAAACACTGACAGTGACATGGGGGACACTGCTGGTGGTCTGGTACACCCACTGTGGAAATCAGTGTGGAAGTTCCTCAGAAAAATAAAGCAGGGGCTGTCTGGCCCAGCTGTGCCCCCTACGGGGCTTCATCCTCAAGAATTAAAGGCTTTAGTCAGAGCGGCACACTTCGTAATAGCTGAATCCTTGCCACAGCCCACAGGCCCACAAGTGGATGAAGACGGACAAAGGAATATTTAAAACATGGGTTTTTTTGGTTATTGTTGTTTTGGGGGGTTTTTTTGTTGTTGTTCTTTTAATACAATGGAATACAACTCTGCAAATATACTTGATACGTGTCTAGGCAACTAGCTGCACTTTGAGGCTGTACTCAGGTGAAATAAGTCAGACACACATGTTTAATTACAGCATTGTTTCAATGTTGTGAGAAACCAAAAGTGTAAGGACCAGAATATATAATAGGTATTGATGGTTGCTTGTTTGTTTTGTTTTGTTTCATTTTTCTGTATTTAGGACAAGGTCTACAGGGTGTTCAGGGTCTCACTACGTAGATCGGACTTGCAGTGATTCTCCTGTTTTCAGCCTCCCAAGCGCTGGGATATGATTTCTAAGCCAAACCATGAATGGTAAATAGGAGTGAACTGAGACAGAAAGGAACAGGGTTGCCAGAGAGAGAACAGTTCCCAGATGGAGATGGGGAGAGTGGAGACCACACCCAGTCTCAGTGGCCTTGGGGTGGGGGGCGGTCCGGCAGGCCAAGGGATCGAACCCTGGCTGCTGCGTCCACCTAAGCAGGCGCTTTAGAACCAGGGAGGAGGTAGTAAAGAGGAAGGGAGGGAAAAGAAAAAAGAAGAAAATACAAGGGAAAAAATGATAACAAATAAGGAGGGGAAGAGGGGCTGGAGAGGAGGGAAGGGGACGGGAAAAAAAGAAGTGAGATGGAACACGTGCAACTGCAAATGCCCATGATGGGCGCAATTATTCTGTACATCGAAATATACCAGGAACAGTAATTTGGAGAAAGAAAAACACAGGACCTAGTTTATGCCACGTGCTTGGAGCTGATTTAGTGAAATGGTGTAAGTGTCCTCGTGGTAGTTTTTGAAAGCTGTTTCTCCTCAATTAGAAACGTTCACGACTTGCAGATACTTTAAAAAAAAGTTGCCAGGCCAGTCTTTGCCCAAATTTGAAAGCAAAGTTCTGAGAAGTTAAGAGTGTTTTCAAGCCAGTCTGAGATGTGAACCTAATTCATTGCGATATGTTTTTATTTTAGCAAATCAAATATATTAATTTTTGGAACATGAGCTATTATAAACTTTCTGGTTTTTTATTTTAAGCCAAAATAAATAATAAACATTTACTTAAAATTTTGCAGTAATTTAATTATTTTGGCATTTATTTAATAAAACCCATAAGCTATGACAGATGCCTTAAAAGTCCAATTTTCAGTGTTTATTTTCTTATGTTTTCTTGTTATGCTTGCTAATGCGGCTTCTGACCAAAGTAAGTGTATTAATAGAACTATTGTAGCCACTTTTATTCCTGTATGATTACAAAAACCCAAAGAAAGTTTGGAATTTATCCATAAATATTAATGTCATATGAATTTTCTCCAGTAAAATCATCTTTGTTTATATTTTTTAAAAAAAGACTTTTTATGGATGGAAGGTCTTGGCCCAATAAAACGCCCCAGATGTTGTTGTAAAATACCGAAGAGATCTTACAACTCATCACAAGAGATACTTTGCAATTTATTCATTTAGGATTATTTGAGGTTGTCGCTGGCTGTGTACCAACATGGAGCATATGTGATTCGGAATGAAGCAGACCTGCCACATTCTTATTCGAAGTCCGAAGGCTTCCAGTGCCTGATGTAGAATATCAAGTCACAAAATTTTATCCTAACTACATCCTAATTTCTGAATTCACGTGCATCCAGAGTCAAGGGAGACATTATCATCTGTTCTCTGGATCCTTTCCCGGGTCTCACGCAATTTTTGTAAATTATTGAAGATTTGAAATGCAAATAAGGAACCGTAATGCCATCTCAGTTTAAATGTGGAGAATTAGGATTCTTGAGAGCGATTGTTGACTTTAATCATCTCCTCTTAGAGACAGAGCAGAGGGCAGACCACGGATCGGTGACTTGTCCTAGCAGGAAGCAGAGCCACGTGTGGACGTGGACTCGCTCAGTGCCGGGCCACGCTCATGGCGTGACCTTTGTAGAAGGTCCTCTAGGCATCCTTGGAGGCTTCTGTGATCTTCAACTTAGATAAGTCAGAATCTTAAACACACGGTCTCAGTTTCTTTCTAGTTAGTGGGTATCAGGCTTAAAATGAGATTTCCAGGACCTGCAAATTTTAATGTATCAAAGCCAATATTTTGGGGGACATTTGACCAGCATCTCCCCCAGCTCTTCCTTAAGAATGTATTTTCATCCCTTAGCCACAACTTCAACACAGCCAAGAGCATTTACATTTCACTATTTTAAAGACTCCTTATTTAGTACTCAGTGTCTGCGGTTAAACTCTTAGAAAAGAGATTATAGCTTTGAAAACTTTAGCGCCTTGAGGAAACCAGGACTCTTGGGTTGGACTCCATCATCTTACACCCAGCAAGGACAGGCAGCACCAACAGCTTCTGTGACTCCCTCCTCGTTTCACTTAGTGCCCAATGAGACCTCATCAAGGTGGGGATGGCCTCGCCATCAGGAGAAGAGATGGTGCAGGAGGGGGGCTCTGCAGTGCACAGAGGGCTGCAGGCCTCCCAGGGCCTCCTCACTCTGCAGAGAGCTCCCCGTGGCGCGCCGATGGCGTCATTTTCTCAACTAGGAATCTGCAAGGTGGCTGTGCTGCAGCTGCCTGCGAGTTCTTCCCGTCACTTCCTCTCTTCCTCTCTTGCTTGGTTACTTTTCTGTCATCACTGAAACAGAATGCCCAATGCACCAAGGTGAGGGAGGAATGATTCCTTTAGCTCACCATCAGTAAAGGTTTCAGTCCATAAACAGCTGGCTCCAAGGCAGGGTGGCTTGGCAGAGGGACATCGCAGAGAGAAAACAGTTCATGGCAGCAGGAGACAGCAGAAAAGAGAGGGGGGAGAGAGAAAGAGGGAGAGTCAGAGACAGACACAGAGAGAGACAGAGAGGGGGAAAGAGAAAGAGAGACAGAGACAGAGACAGAGAGGATGTGTTGTGAGAGAAAAAAATGATCGAAACCAATGACTTGCACCCTCAGGCCTCATGATCTCACCAGGGTGCCAACCCCCAGCTGAACACAGTGGAGGGAGAGAATCACTCACTTTCCCAGTTTCTGACCATAACAGTTACCCCAAGGAAAGCCAGGGAGATGGCTCAGTGGAAGAAGCACTTGCCTGGTAAGCACAAGGCCCTGAGTTCAATACCCGGTTCTGAAAAAAAAAAAAAAAAAAAAATTACCCCAAGGAAGGCAGAGGGTAAGGGGCAGAGCACATGCAGGGGCACCGGGCACACCCTCCACTCACTCGCCCTTTTCCCTACCATCTACTGCAGGGATGATGGCGCTAATCCCTTCCTGAAGCCAGAGCCCAGAGACAGGCACCACTCCAAGGTGCCCCTCCCACAGTGCTGTCACAGTGACCATCCCGTTTCACCATGAGACTTAGAGGGACAAATGTTCAAACCGTGACAACTACTAAGTGGCCTGGGTGTTAGCCAGTTTGTCTTGGAAGGCTCACATGAATTTCATGGCTTAAAAGTTCAGTGTGCAATGAGGGCAATTGGGAACACCTGCTGGGACAGTTTTCCAAACTAAAATTATGTAACAAAACCTCGTGCCAAAGACTGTGAGGGACCTTGGTCGAGCATTTGTCCTTCTGTTCAAGCAGTGTCGCAGCCTTCTGTGGGAATGCTCGGTCCCACCCTGCTCCTCCACAGGAGTTCTGTGTAAGAGTCCTTTTTTCTGTCTTATGCTCTGAACGCCTGCTTTTAAGATCATGATACACAGTGTATTATTATCATATTATGGAATGTTGTTTCATTTCTTCATTAAAAAAGAGCTTTCACACCCAGGGCTAGGCTGCTGGCTTCACAAGACAGTGTTTCCTTTCACCTCATGCCTCTGGGCCTCTATTTGAACACTTGGAGATGGGGATACTTGTTTTCTGAGTGTATAGCAAGAGTTAAACACACATACGATGTTTTAAGTGATGAAGTGTTGCTGATGATATCATTAGTGTAAGATTGAGTTAGGATTGGGAGAATCAGAAAATAAATATGGGACACCCAGTTGGAATGGATTTTCAGGAAAACAACAGATAACTTTCTGTCTCATGAAACATTTGGAATACATACACATACTAACAATATTCTTTTGTACTAATAGTGTCTCAACAAAATATCAGGTCTACATTTTGTCCTCTGAATAAATACTATGAAGACAACAATATGCAATGTAATAATTATTGTAACTGCCCTACTAACCCGTTTTGACACTGTTTCATTGCTATTTTTTCTTTTTTTCATTAAAAAGAATAAAAAAGAAATAAATAAAATGAAAATATTCTAGCATGTGAAATTCAGAGTGTGTTGCATGCTGGGTATTTGATCTGGCATCCTTAGATTGAATCCATGAATGGACCTTAGCTGAAGTGTTAAAATGTGGCTTGAGGTGATTGTTTTCACCAATGAGTAGTTTGTGTCTACCTTCACCGGGAGCTTTTTCTAGCTCAGCCTCCCTCGAGATGTTTCCTTCACCTGCAGGCCCAGGTGAGTAGTCAGGAAGCACCTACAGCTGGATCAAGGATTCTCAGTAGTGTAAAGATTTAAGGTCTGGTGAGTCTTCAGAAAATGGGCTTCTTGCTTTTCATCTCACCCCGACTTTCCCCAGTGCCAGTGCCTTGTAAAGGCTGATCATTACTTGAGGTAGAAATCCTCATGATGACGTCCAGAGCATGGCCAGCTCAGGTACAATGTAGACCTGATGTTGTCCAACCACTTATTGAAGGACTTAGAAATAACTGAGAAAGAGATTAATGACAATACAACACATTCTGTGGGAAATGTGTTCATTAAGATTTTTCTACCTAGCTGGACATGTTTCGACTGCTGAAAACTTACATAGCCTCTGAGTTTGAGCATTTGCAATTAAAAGGCAAAAATGAAGTGGGGAAAAAGATCCGTGTTGGTAAGGGGCCCTTAACTTGGATGGTAAAAAATTCATGACCTGCAGAAATCCAGGCCATGTTGATTAAATAATCATGTCTTTTCATATCCTTTTTTACTTTTTTTAAAAAAAATGTATTTAGTACAAGGTCTACAGGGTCTCACCGCGTAGATCAGATTCCTAATGATCCTCCTGGGATCAGCCTCCCAAGCACTGGGATTACAGGCCCGCACCACCACGCCCAGTCTCAACTGCTGTCTCAGCGCACTCCGGAGGTGGGGCCAGGTGGGGCCAGCACGGCACGCTGGGGATCGAACCCCGGCTTGCTGAGTGTGTCTAAGCAGGCGCTTTAGTTCGCTGAGCTATCTGGCCAGCTCTAGGTCCTTTTTTAATAGTGACCCTCACTTAACCCCTCAAGTTTCAGGGTCATTTTTACTGTTGTCTGTCACTATCATCTGTTTACTTATGCTTGGTTTTTAAATTGTAGCTCACCGGTTATGACATCTTTTTTGTTGTTTGTTTTTTGTTTTTTGGGTTTTGTTTTTTTGTTTTTGTTTTTGTTTTTGTTTTTAATTTAGTAGAGTCTATGGCGTCTCACCGCACAGATCAGACTCATAATGATCTTCCCGTTTTTCAGCCTCCCAAGCTGGGCACAGGCGCGCACCACCACACCCGTCTCAGTCGCCGGCTCAGCGCGCCCCGGGGGCGGGGCCGGCGGGGCACCCCGGGGGACAGCTGTTGGTTTGCTTGTTTTTGTTTGTTCACTGCATCATTAGCCCCTAAAAGTTTATAGTTGTAAAAATTAAGCGCTGTCATAGTTTTTAAGGATATATTTATAATTTTGGAAAGCTACAACTGCTCTTCATGTTCATTTAAAAATATAAATGGTTAAAAGAAATGTGGATTTTTTTTCCATCTCTCTGTAGTTTTTCTATCTAATGTGGGGAGTCACATCACCCACGTAACATATGGTAATGATTTACGATTCAAAATCATGTACAATTATTTTCATCGTAATACCTTTGACTATTTGCTTTAAAATCTACCGGTTAGCATATGAAGCCAGACTCTGTGTTTTCCAAGATATCTCCTGTAAGTAAGAGTAGTACTTGGCATTCTGTAGTGCGTTTGTAGCTTTGGAAAGCTGAATGTCTAGATTCACTTTAGGAATATTACCATTTTATTAGAAAGATAATAATATGTACCTTTTGGGTATGCCATTGTGAGATCCTGCAAGGGGTGAGGCTCGGGTTTTCTGCTGCTGGACTAGGATGGTCATTTTGGTTATTTAAAACAGAACTAGGAGGGGAGATGGCTCAGGAGAATAAAAGGGCCTGAGTTCAATCTCCGGTTCCGCCAGGAAAAAAAAAAAGAACCACGCTTTTATCCTGGAGATCACCCGCTTGGGCCCCCTCCTGTCCCTCTCCCAGACAGGAGCTTTCTTTCCCTCAATAAATATATTCTACTCATAAAAAATAAGATAAAATAAAACAGAGCTGGGCTGGAGTCGTTTGCGCCTGGCCTGCTGCCCGGAGCCGCGGTGCTGGCCCCGGTGGAGGAGGGCGCCCTCGCGGGCACGCGGGGCCACGTCCGACGCTGCTGGAAGCCGCCCTCGGCGGCGCTGGGCTTGTCTGCCTCGTCACACTTCAGGGCTCCTCGCTCTGGGCTCGCCCAAGGTTTCCAAGATAACAGCCTAGAAATAGATTCATATGGGAGTTTTGCAAATTTTACAAAAGTAAAATACTTCGCCACAGTCTGATAAGACACCAGTGTCTTTCTTTTTTAGCTTTAAAGGGGACCCTCGTTGTATACATCTCAAGTCCCTCAAAGCTGAAACCCACCCCTGCTTTAGTTAGATAGCCTGTATTATTAGTAAGGCCGAGGAGTTTCTAAATCGTCCCGTTAGTCATGACCCTGGAGCCAGCCTCGGCTCCCCCGGGCTCGCCCCGCTCGGTGAGCAGGCGCTGTGCAGAGTCCCAGGCTGCTACATCCGCCCGCCCGGAGCAGCTCGCCGCCTCCTCTCTGCGCCCTCTGCTCGCTCGCGCAGGGTCGCCTCTCCACAGACCGCAGCAGGCAGGGCTCCGTCCTCAGTCTAGAAATCTGAGGACGCACCATGAAAGCTGTAGTGGTGGATCTATTGTGTCAATCCGAGAAGCTACAAGTCTGACTACATCAGCGCAGCAGGCCCGCCCTCCAGCCTGCAGGGCCCGCCCTAGAGTGACTGGGTGCTGGAAGGATAGAAAAAGGAGCTGAGGGAGGGTGGAGCGACCCACTTCCTCGCAGGAGCTCCGGTTGGTCGTTGCAGCCCGCGGGGAAGAAAGGGCGAGGGGCTTGCTAGAAGCCCGGCTGCGGCTCCTCTCTTTGCTCTTTGCTGTTTTCCGCCACCAAGAACTGCTGCCCTCTGCCGTGTGCCAGCTTTGGAGCCAGCGGAGAACGGCCTGAAATCTCCACGGACCGGGACCTAAATAAACCTTTCCTTCCTTAATTGTGGGTGTCGGGTATTTAGTCCTAGCAATGAGGGAAAAGTAACAGAGACAAAAACAAACAAACAAACAAAAATTGGCATCTTGTCCTATGCAGTATTTTTAGGAAAAATATTGTCATTACATTGTTAACTGGACTCATTCATAAATTTCTGATAAGGTCATGGTGCCTCAGAGGCATGTGTTTCCTCGTCTGTTGAGACAGTCGTTCGGAATTGTCTGCAGCCTTTGCCTGATGGAGTAATAGATGAAGCAGAATTTTCTGAGATTTCTGTAGATATCTGGGAGCCAGAAGGAAAGGTGAGCAGCGGGACAGACTTTCCCACATGCCAGCCCCGCACGCTTGGCCCAACACGGGCTCATCTGATGCGACTATTTCCTTCCAATTTTTATTTTGCTTGGTATATGTTGGCAGTGCATCATGGCTTCACTCGTTTTGGGGAGTTGGTATATGAATGTACCACGTCTTAATGGCTACGTATAATTTTATAGACAAATGATTTAAGAATATAGATGCTGAGGTTCCTATTGATCTAGTTGTTTTATTTCTTGTACCTTATTTCTTTTTTAATTTAAATAAACTTTTTATTTGGAGATAGACATTTAAGGCGAGTTAGAAAAGTAATACAGAGAGGTCGCATGTCCTCTGTACCCCACTTCCCCAGTGATTGTTTTAAGCACCTGTAGAATAGTATCCAACCCAAGAAATACAAAACAGGGTCACTGGGGAGGGAACTGGCAGGCTGTCGACACATCTTTCCAGGGAGGTGGATGGAGCAGGCACTGTCTGTATCCACGGCTTCCCTAAGCGCATCTCTCCACTGTGTAAAACTGCCGCACATCAATGAGGCCCACCCACTAGCCCTGTGGGACGTGCGTGTGAGCTCCCTTCCATGTTATTTTGTCAGTCCAGGGTGGGGCCTCCACACCGTAGGGTGTCCACTTGCTGGCCATTTAGCTAAGCTCTTAGCTTCTCAAGTTGACACAGTCAGTCAACCACTAGAGTGAGGCTGGAAACCCCTAGCCTCGCAGGATGCCAGTAGGAGACTAGGAAAGAAAGGTCTGCATTTTGTTGGATTTCTAGGGTAAAATCCAGTGGGAAACACGAAGGTATGATCCTTTCAAGCACAAAACTCATAACAACTTTGCTGGTGCGCAGGACCAGGCTGGAAGTCTGTTGTCATGTGTCCCGCACGCCGCTCTTTGGAACTCACTCCAACAGTGCTGTAGCAGCCGCCAACCTCACCTCACCAGACTGTGAGGGATGGAAAGAAAATTCTTCTTCACATGGTGGCGTAAATCCTGTGGGATACTGGGAAGGGGACGTGGCAGGATGTGTGCACCTCTTATCGTGACAAACAAAAGTAATAGCCATCTATCTGGACAAAGGACAGCTCTAACTTGTGCCTGTCCTTTCTAAAACTGCCTCACATGAATGGGACCCATGGCCCTATCTCTGCCCAGAACCCTTCAGAATGTCAGCCCAGGCTGTCCCAATTTCTGATCCCTGACATTCGGGGGTGGGGGAGGCAAAAGTTAGCTTAAAATAGCCCTTCCCACCCCAGGATTCATTGTAAAAAATATCTATCCTAGTTACTCCAGGTTCTGGTTAATGAAACCTATACATCGTTTTGTTTCTGGAAGGTCTTGGGTCTTTGTTTTGAATTTACATTATTCCGGCTGTGAAAATGCTGTCTCTGCCATGAATTTCCAAGGCTTCCTCTGAGGCTCCCCTTGTATTGCTCTTTTCCTGAGGGTGTTACACAGGGGAAGCTGGCTTTGTGGCGTCCACTGTAGAGAAAAAGCTACCAGAAGCGAGCAACCTCTGTGTATAGCAGCCTTGTAAGATCACGAAACGCTGCTGTGTTCTGTCTGTTTAGAGTCTGTCTGTACAAACTAGAAATCACACTTTCTGGGGAATAAAACAAGCAGCAAAGCTATTTGTGTCCTAATCGATATCTATTTGTCACACCTCCCTGTGAGGCTGAACATTGAAAAGGAATTGAGTTTTGAATAATTTTCAGACATTTCCTCAAAGAATCATCAACAGATTCTACTTGTTAAGGCTATTTTCAGCTTCCAGGAAGGCATTTACTGGGACTTAGGTTACCCAGAACTTGGAAATAAGGCAAAGGGGGGTCTCTGGGGACAGGAGTTCACAAGCCCACTCAAGACTGCATCCTTGTATGGGGAGTACAACTGTGGACTCACTAAGCACTGTGAAAAGAGCCGACATTCCCCAAAGCCATGCATTAACGCACAGATTTTTGTTCAATAGAATTTGCTTGATTTCTTTCCACAAAACAGGGTTATCTTCCCTCGGAGACATGACATTGCCCAGTGCTGCAGCTTGACTCATAAACTTTATTCCAAAATTCTGTCTTTTTTTTTTTTTCTGTATTTGGTCCAGGGTCTCACTACACAGCTCAGACTCATAGTGATCCTCCTGTTTTCAACCTCCCCAGCGCTGGGACTATAGGCGGCCCCCACCACACCCAGACTCGGCTGCGGGTTCAGTGCACCTGGGGGTGGAGCTAGGGTGGCATGTGGGACTGGGGACTGAACCCTGGTCCCTGTTCTTGCCAAAGCAGGTGCTTAGTTCGGTGAGCTATCTTGCTGACTATCTCACTGCCTCTAAAGGCTTTTCAATCTATACTATTCCTTCTGTGTATGAATTATGCTCTTAAATTTGGGAAAATTATACTTTAGTCCAAGTAGTTCACACCATCTTTCCAAGAATATCTTTGTCTCCCTTGAAAGATACACACACAGCTAAAAGAACTCCTGTACCAGGCAGGTGCTGGGGAAGCACCTGCAGTCTCCCTGATTCCAAACTCTGTGCTCTATTTTCAGTTTTTTTGTTTGTTTGTTTTTGAGCTAGTGTCTTGCTGTGCAGTTTGGGCCTGTTTTGTGCTTACTTTTGTAGCCCCCAGGCTGGTCTCCAACTCTCAGTGATCCTCCCATCTCAGCCTCCTGAGTGTGGAATTACATGTGTGTGCCATGCAGCTACATGTGCTCTATTTTAAAAAATGTATTGGTGCATCTTGTGACAGATCATGACTACTTTCATGGAGGACATGTAATACATGTACCTGACACATCCTAATTCTTTTTTATGTCCCCTTTCACACTTGCAGGTCTATCTCCTTATTTCCTTTTATCTTATTTAGCTTTTATACCTGGGTTTCTTGCGATAGAAATCACATGGTGTGTGAACTCGTGTCTCCGCTTTATTGCATATACCTCATTTGCAAGGTGCATCCATCTTCCTGCAAAGGACTCTGGCTTGTCCTTCAGCACAGCAGTGCAGTGTTCTGTGGTATGCAAATCTTGCATTTCCTTTTTCTGCTCACCTGTGGGTGGACACAGAGTCTGCTTCCGAGGTTCAGCTGCTATGAGCTGTGATGTTGCACACATGGCTGTGCTTGTACACTGGCTTTCTTTCTAGGAGTTTAGGTGAAAGTTCTGCTAGTGAAGAGGCCTGTGAACCTGAGAGCCTTTTCAACTCTTAAATATTGTCCCTGCTTCCTCTCTCAACATTGAGTGTATGTTCTACCCTTGAAGCTGAGCCCCGGCACTTCTGAGGGTGTACAAATTACAGAACTGCTCTTGGTTTTCTTCGTATTAAGAAAATGCTGCTGCTGCTGCTACTGCTTCTTCTTCTTCTTCTTCTTCTTCTTCTTCTTCTTCTTCTTCTTCTTCTTCTTC
>NDGN011553385.1:2620-25046 GCA_002564285.1 Tympanoctomys barrerae | reverse complement strand
ACCATATACAACCTTGAAGCAGGACAGTCCCGCAACATTCCTTCTCCTGTCTCCTGCCTTCATGCATGTGTTCTTACTGAGTCCTCACAGCTGGGATTTAGAACACTGCTTGGTTCTTACACTCATTTCTCAATGTATTGCCTATACTTTTCCTTCTGGCTGTGGGTAAGAATCGATAATGCCCCTCAGCCGTGTGTGCGTCCATGTCTGTGTCCCCACTGAGTTTCTTGGTCTGTGGAGTTAGGGTTTGTGTAGAATTTGGGAGTTTTCCGTTGTCATTTCTTCAGATGTGTCTTCTGCCTCCACGTCTCCAGGAATTCCGCCTGAATAGTTCAGACTGTGTGCTGTTTTCCAGGCACGCTTACGAGTTTTTAAAAAATTTTTATTCTCTGTTTCAGTTTAGCTGTTTTTATTGACGTGTGTTCTAATTTACTAATCTTTCCTTCTGCGATGCCAGGTATGCTGATTTCATTCAGGGTTATCATATCAGACATTGTGGTTTCCCATACAGAAGGCTCTGCGAGGCCATTTTGAACATTTTTCTGTGGCTGTGTAACTTGTGAGTGTGTAGGAGCCATAAGACCACTAGCTGCGGCTGTGCTCACCAGCTTCAGTGCCGGTTCTGATTGGGCTGAGGGACTATGGTTCCTGCTCCTTGTAGTGCTCAGCTCGGCCTAGGACAGCTGCTGACTCGAAGTCCATTTGGTTGTGCTGGGTTTCTTTTCTAGCTGGTTGGGTGGTTGTGGAGCAGTTTTCAGTGCAGGAACCATTACCATCTGCAGGCAGACCCCTCCTTCAGGCCTATAGCTATAAACTGTCCCTGCTTCTCACCTGGCCCTCCAGATGGGCCCTAGCTTGGTGGAACTTTCCCACATTAGTGGGAAACTGATATCTTGTGAAAGGCAAGGGTCCCCTACCCCTTGCCCAGAGGGGTCCTGTGGAAAGACACGGGCTCTATTGCCAGTGCCCACTGGTACTTATGGAAGGACACAAATCTCCACACTGCTGCCCACTAATGTCCCATAAAAAGACACAGATCCCCATGCCAGTTCCCACTAATATCCCACCGAAAGGCAAGGGTTCCATAGTGGTGCCCACTGGTATTCTGGGGAAAGGCACAGGTAAACCCTCATACCAGTGCCTACTAATGGCCTGTGGAACGTCCCTTTGGGAGCGCTGCCCTGTCTGAAGATCAGGACCCTGTACAGTTGGGAGCTGTTGCTCTGCCCTCTTGCCTGTTTCCTCCATGCTTGATGTGTGTTGTTTGACAGTTGTGGCTTCCCATGCTCTCATCTTCTTCTCTCCAGTGGGCCACATGGCCAGTGGGGTCCGGGCCTGTGTTATGTATCAGAAATGCATTTTTATTTGAAAACAACTTAAAATTTTAGACAAATGATTTTAGTATGTAAACTTGACTTTGTTTTTACGTAAAATAGGTTTTCCATATGAAGAGTATTATAGACCAGAAGGAAAATATGTTCTGCACACAGTGTGACTCTTTCATGTGCCACACTGAACGTGAACAGTGTAGTGCTCCTATACGTCAGTTAGACCAAGTGACATTACACATAGGTGGGGGGTGAGTGGGAGTATTCTACATAATGGGATTGAAGAAACAAACATGACACAATGCATGTAAGACCAGTCAGAAACTTTAGTTAGGACACTACACCTTAAATGGGAAGATCTGTGAGGTTACACTGTATATACCACATTAAAATAGCAGAGAAGAGCTTTTTATCGAGAAAGACTGGAATGAGAGATTTTCACTAAAGCACATTAACTTGTCAACTGCCAAGCAAAACTGAGCACATGAGTGTTGCTACCCTGCAGGTGTATTATACCAGTTTCTGTGTAGCATGCTGAGGGGTAGTTATGAAGCCTTCACTGGTACATATGAAACATTAATGGCCACATTTTTGCCTGTTGCCAAATTTCAAGCTTGTCTTATTTTATTTGTGGCCGGGGGTGGGGGCGGTGGCGTTGGCCGGCTGGCCAACTCAGCCCACCCTGGAGCAGGGCTGGTGCAGCATGTGGATGACCCCCACTGTTTGTGGGTCGCTCACAATTGATCTCCATCTTGAGGAAGTTACTGAACAGCCTGAAGGCATCACTCAGGTTCTACAACTTGGTGATGAGCTGCCTGGTGTCCACCATGATCTCCGCCCTGCGGCTGTGCTTTATTTATTTTTTAATTTTATTTTATTTTAAAGAGTAAAAACAAACATTGCAATAGCAAAAACTAAGAAACAATACATATGGTACAGATTTTCAAAACAAGAATAGCGAATTAACAACAGTTGTTATGTATTTTTATCTTCCAATCTATTGCTCAGATTAACATGTAGGTATGCAAGATTGGACAAATAATTGATTAACGCTTGCTTTCCATAAACCTTAATGTTTTCTGGTCCTTTTTACTTTTATTTTTTAATTTATTTTAAAAGAATATAATCATAATTGATAAGACATTAGAAACTACACATTCAGAAGAACAAGATGAGAGGTATTCAGCTGTGGTTTTTGTATTATACTTTGCTCTGTTCAATGTAGATACTCAAATTGCAGATAATAGTATAGAGAGTTAGTTAAAGTGAAAATTTTAAACATTAACTGCTATTTTCAAAAAACGGATGGAAATTAGTAGCACAATCATCTCTGCTGTCCTTTTTTTCATATCTTTTCTCCTTTCCCGTCATTGTGCATTCCTTATGTTCAGTGTCTTTCTGTTTTACTATGTCTACTATACCTTTCAGATTGTATTTATTCTTTCAGGTTCTTATAACAGGGAGGCAATCATGATACTTACACATGTGGGTCTGATTTATTTCACTTATGAGTATAGCCTCTCTGTTGGAGAAATGACAGTGCTCAGAAAGCACAGGCCAGCACCATAGTCTTTCAAGGCCAGGTGATGAAACAGTCAAGAGGGACTTGGGTGAGGAAGTTCTCTAAGGTATGATCCAGGTTATAAAGTAATAGCTTGTTCTGATAAAGAAAAAAGGTGCCTCTGAGGAAACAAGATTTTATTTGGTACTCTCAGATGTATAGGTGATGAGACACCCAAAGATCAAAGGTGGAAAGGCACTAAGAATAATCACCAGAAAAGAGAGCCCTGGGTGCTCTCAGGTTTTTTGGAAAAAGGAAGGTTGACAAAAGAGTTTGCTTTTAGTTTTTCTTTAGAAATAGAGGAAGCCGTAAAGCTGTGATACAGGCTGCCATTGCTTTTGGCTGAAGACAACAGAACAAGACCATGCTTTCCCTGTAGTGCTTTTATCTTTCCATCTCTTATGTTCACTGAGCTGAGAAGCCCTGCCCGCAGCCTACCACATGGACTTGTGGCAAGACTGTCAGATTGTGCTAGTGCACCCATGTGTCACAGATGAGCTAGAAATGTCCCTGAGGGCCTAGAGAATCAGGTCTAAGATGGGGCCAGGCCTGCTCCTCATGGAGAGTGACAGAATGAAGGCAGGCCTGAGCAGAGGGGGATGAGTAGAGGTCCGCTCAACTTTGAGGGGAGGGAGCCATCGTGAGCTGTTCATTAGAGAACTTTCATGTCTGTTCGTGTTTGCTCCTGAAACCAGTAGCCCCACTTCTGAGGGCTTCACCTGGAAAAAGAAGAGGGCTGACATTAATTAGCATTGGGAGATGTGGGCCAAGGGAACTGTCCCTCAATGTAAGTGACTGTGGGCTCTGGCAGGGTGGGGCCAATTTGCCCTGGAGGAATGGTAGGGTTACCCTGCTCCCTGGCAGAACCAGTAGTTTTCCTGCTGAGTTTGCTCTTCAACCTTCTCTTCTCTGTTTGTGACTTCATTCACTTTGCACCTTTTCCCCAGAACTGTAGTATTCTAGTAAACTTACTTATTTTACGTGTGATATAAATATTCTTCCAATTTTTCTACTTTATTTTACACTTTTATGGAAATTTCCAAGGCAATTTTTATTGTGATCAAACCTTGTTTTCTTTCTTTTTTTTTTTTTTTTGGACTACTAGGGCTCAAACTCAGGACCTTGCACTTACCAAGCAGGCACTTGCGCCACTGAGCTATATTCCCAGCCCCCAAAATCTTGATTTCTGATCTTATAGAAGCTTTGCCCAAGTCCGTGACTATATAGCTTCACTTTGGAATGAATACTACTTTTTAAAATTAGATAAAAGAAAAGCACCCCTTGTACATTTTTTAATAGTGGAAACATTCTGGGTGTGTATGTGTGTTTGTGTGTGTTTATCCTGTTTTTATAGTCTTCTATATTGTGTTACTGTGTTAATTGTAAATGAAAAACTAAAATACGAAAGAATACCTTAAAGCTGTGGTGGTAAACACAGTGGGCATACAGAGTCCTCTCTTGGGACAAGCCAAGTTATACCAGCAGCGAAGCATTGGATAACAGTTGTTTTTTGAGGGGAGGTTTATTTTTTGTTTTTGGTGCCAAGGACCAAACCCAGGGCTTCCAGCTTGCTAGGTAAGCATTCTGCTGCTGAGCCAAATCCCCAGCCCTGATAGTTGAAAAAAACAGGATTGAAAACCTCAATGTTTAGGTTTAATTGCCTTGTTGGCGCTTTTCAATAAATAAATGAGCTTGGGTTGCCTTCTGACACTGTGAACAGTTGCGCTGTCACTGCCTTAGAGTTCGTAAAGAACCCCCTTTTCTTTGGTGAATGGGAAAGCCCCTTTCCACTTGGCCAGGAATGGGAGTAGCCTACGGGCCTCCTGGGTTTCTCCTTGGGTCAGAAGGTGGCCTGGTCCCAGCACTCTGTGTCTGGCATGGGTGTTCCTCACCACCTCCTGCTTGTGTCTCTGTGCAGGAAGAGAACATCTGTCTGCACTGGGCAGCCTTCTCAGGTTGCGTGGACATAGCAGAGATTCTGCTGGCCGCCAAGTGTGACCTGCATGCTGTGAACATCCATGGGGACTCACCCCTACACATTGCTGCCCGGGAGAACCGCTACGACTGTGTTGTGTGAGTGTGGTCCTGCCCTGAGGCTGCTGAGGGTTCTGTTTCCTGGAGCCAGTATAGCCCTGTGCCACTTGGAGTCCACATTTGACACTTACTGTGGCTCACTGCTGGCTTAGAGAGGATTGTGTGAAAAGTTCCCAATTCTTGAAGCTTGAGCAGAATCTCACCTGACACTCCTCCTGGGATGCAGTGTGAGGGACGCTCTGCCTGGGTTCCTGCTGTTCTGATGGACTGTGGGAACATTCTCTATGGGCAGGGCTGGAGATGGTGGCAGTGTCTTTGCTTGCCACTGAAGGTCCTTTCTAGCTAGGCGGTCTTCCTGCATTTAGAGATGGGTTGTAGTGGAGCCTTGCTCTGCTACTGGATCCAGACAGAGGTCTGGCTGCTGCTCAGATCAGCAGGCATTTGCAGCAAGGCTGACCTCGCCTAGAAATAAGGGCTGAGTGCTTTCCATGACTCCTGCAACTAGCACCTGCCTCTAGGTTATGCTGTACCTTCAGCGTCCCTGCTCAAAGGCCACCCTTCTCTCCAACCTGCACCCTTCCAAGCATGGAGGGTGGATTTGGAAGGGGAGTCAGACTCCAAATCTGGTTCTTAAATGCTCTCCTGCCTGACTGAGGAATGAGCTATGGGGGTACAGTGCGTATACTAAGGGCTTTTCAAGATGGATAGTGTATGTAGTTCCTAGTGAGTGTTCTAAGAGTTTCCGCTATGTCTCTTTTAAATTAAGATTTGGATGTTTTGTTGGCTTACATTTTTCCTTTTAGCCTCTTTCTTTCTCGGGATTCAGATGTCACCTTAAAAAACAAGGAAGGAGAGACACCTCTACAGTGTGCCAGCCTCAACTCACAGGTGTGGAGCGCCCTGCAGGTGAGCAAGGCACTGCGGGACTCAGCCCCTGACAAGCCTGCTACAGTGGAGAAGATTGTGAGCAGGTGAGCGGACTCCAGAACCAGCATGGCTCTAGGTAGCTCATCAGCAGGTGGGGCTGGAAGAGCTTAGAGTGAATGTGTGTGCTGGAGTCAGAGTTCAGGTTGTCTGGGTGGGTGCTAGACAGAGGCTGTGTCTTCCTTGGGACAGAGCTTGGAGTAGCGAGTCAACAGCCTCCCTTTCCTGTGCAGAGACATTGCGCGAGGCTATGAGCGCATCCCTATCCCCTGTGTCAACGCAGTGGACAGCGAACCCTGCCCCAGCAACTACAAGTATGTGTCTCAGAACTGCGTGACATCCCCCATGAATATCGACAGGAACATCACCCACCTGCAGGTTCGTGGGCAAGCAGGGCTGCCAGGCAGGATGGGACAGCCCTTGGGCCTGGTAGTTGGGCTCTTCTCAGCATCCAGGAAGACTATGCTCTTAGCAGTTGCCCCTTCAGAGAATTTGGAAGGCACGTGAAGAGCCTCCTAGGAAAAGTATCCACACTCTGAGAAACTAAGGCAGAAGGATCACAAGTTCAAGCCCAACCTGAGCAACTTAGCAACTGTGTCAAAACAAAAAATGAAAAGGGCTGAGGTTGTAGGTCTACATGAAAGCCCTGGGTTCAATCCTCAGTACTTTAAAAAACAAAAACAAAAAAAAAAGCCCACAGCTCTGGGCATTCCCCAGTCAGTGGTGACTTAGGGCCCTGAGCTGCTTGGTCCTCAAGGCATGAATGAGGGACACCTGACCAAGGCCCACCCCTGCAGGGCACCGTCTAGCGAGTGACCTTTCCCAGCTCTCAGATCGCACAGGACCCTGAGAAACTACCATCCACTTCCTTTCTTCTCTGACTAAAACCAGACATTTTCTCAAGGACTGTCCTGTGGTTGTGCTTATACACAGCTGCATGTCAGGATGGGCTCTGTTTGGGCTGCAGGCAGGTGTTGGGGGGCACCTGAGCATCTCCTGTACACCCTTGGAGGGGCTTGGCCTGGCTGACCTCACCTCCTCTCCTACAGTACTCGAGTCTTCCCTCTTTGAGAGAGAGCATTCTCGCTCATTCTGAGAAAACTTGTCGGTGAGGGTTCTGAGGGTGTGCGGAGCCCTTGGTGTGCTGCTCCCAAGCCTTATAGGCTCTGCTCTCTGTCCTCAGTACTGCGTGTGCACAGATGACTGCTCCTCCAGCACCTGCATGTGTGGCCAGCTCAGCATGCGCTGCTGGTATGATAAGGTGAGTGGTATGCGCTGGCTGCTCGTGCTTATGGGGCGAGTACTGTGAGGGGACTGTACGAGTGCCCACCATGACCTGATGTGTTTGGAGGAAGAGTTGGAGGTGAGCCAGTGTAGAGACCAGCAGAAGAGAAGAACAGACTGGTGCCTGAGCCAGCTACAGGGCCAAGGCCTAGACTGCAGAGGCCTGGGTCAGTGGCTTTTGTGCCCCTGGATAGAGGCTGGGTAGAGGGTCTAGCCTAACCCCTGGGAGGAACCTTTGTCTCTTCTTTGTGTTTGCTGAGCCCTGCAGAGGCTGAAGCTGGGTAGGTGGAGTAGGCATGGGTAGACATAGTGGCCAGGGTGTGTGCAGTGTAGGGTGTATCGTCAGCGTTGTTTGTAGGAGCAGCAGAAGCAGGCTGTGTGAGGGTAGCAGCCTGTTCTTTCCAGAGGAGTGTGGAAGAAGAGGGCTTTGCTTTCTGGCAGAGGGGACAACACAGGCAGGGCAGTGTGACCAGTGTGGGGGCATTGGGGACAGTGGTGGCTGTGGGCCACATACAGGGTTCAGGACTAAGTACCCACTGCTTGGATCCCCCAAACCTTTCATGGCCCTGTGTGTCATCCCTGCATAGTGATGGTGGGCAGTGGCTGAGTCCCCCAAACTTGGGAACTGGCAAGACTGAGAGTTTAGGAGGCACCTGGAGGGAGAGTGGGGCCTCAGTGAGGCCTTGAAAGGCCAGGGCAGGACGTCAGGGCAGCAGCATGACTGAGCAGCAGCCCCGCGAGGCCTCCTCCCCTGCACACCACCAGTACATCTAGTGCTCCCAAGTTAAAGTTACAGCCATACCGCGCACTTTGTAAACATGTGTTGACATGAATAAAAGGGTGATTCACACTGTTGGGCCTCCGTGTCTGCTTGTCCACAGGATGGCCGACTCCTGCCTGAGTTTAACATGGCAGAGCCTCCCCTGATCTTTGAGTGCAACCATGCCTGCTCCTGCTGGAGGAACTGTCGCAACCGCGTCGTGCAGAATGGACTCAGGTGAGACGCTGCACGCTGGTTGTGCTGCCTGCATGTGAGCCTGTGCATTTATTTGCACCACAGTCAGTGCGTTACCCCTGGAAATATCCTCTGTGTTGGCCACGAGTAATCAGGCTCCCGGCTCAGACTCAGACAAGAGAGAAGGGTGGTGTGGGTCCTTGGAGCCAAAATCCGAGGGGCCGACCTGGCCTGTGTTAGTGGTCACCACTTTAACGTGTTTGGCTTATTTCACTGTTTTAATGCTCAACTTATTTTCTCTTCCCAATTTTTTGGCTTCTCTAGCAATTGGTAGTGATGCCTGACAATCTCTTAGACTGCTGGCTCCTTTCTGAGGCACTCACAGCACTTGACCCCTGCACTCTTCACCCAGGTCAGAATTTAGTGTCAGCCACCTTGGTCTTTGGTGGAGTGACCAGCCCACACTTTGCTTTCCAGGGCAGAAAAGATATTCCATGCTCTACTCCGAAATGATGCCACTGCTCAGGCTACTGACATTATATATTGGTTTCCACGGCAATCAGATCAACTAGGCCCAATTCAGATGAGGAGACTGGGGTCCAGCTAAGACCTCCAAGTGCTGAGCGTTGACAGGCTGAACTCTGTGCCCACAGCTTGTGGCAAAACTAGTATTTTCAGATGAGAAGCCAGTGTTTTCCTCCTTGCTTACTCATATCCCTCATTTCAGAATGTGAGGACACCTGGGCTATGCTGAGCCCAAACCACCTCCCCTCTTCTTGTTTTCCAGGGCAAGGCTGCAGCTCTATCGAACACAGGATGTGGGCTGGGGTGTGCGGACTCTGCAGGACATCGCCGTGGGCACCTTTGTCTGCGAGTATGTGGGTCCTTGTTGCCCAGAAAGGCCGGTTGCATGTGTCACTTCCTGGATGCTCTTGAGAGCAGGGACCCAAACTCCTACCACAGTGCGTGTGGGGCAGAGAGGCCCTGGCTGTCCACCCCAAGCAGTCACAGCCAGCTGCCCAGACACCAGCCTCACACTGTCAGATTCCAGTTGCTACACAGTGTCTGCCCCCAGTCACTGACACTGTTCCTGGGTTCCTGGAGTAGGCATCCTGCACGGACCTGGGCATGCAAGCCTGTGTTCTGGTCCTCGGATCCCACTGTGTGCATGAGCCAGTGGTGTTGCGAGTATCTGCAGAACACTGGTTTTCTGTGGCTACTCAAGGCTCCCCTGGCACCAGTCTTCATGGGAGGGCATGGAGATGACATGTGCCTAGCCGTACTCTGTCTTCTCTTCTCCCTGCAGGTATGTTGGGGAGCTGATCTCCGACTCCGAAGCTGATGTTCGAGAAGAAGACTCCTATCTCTTTGACCTTGACAACAAGGTACTGTGCTTTGAAGGGCTGGGACATAAGGAGCTGGATATGAACTGTAGAACATGGATAGCTTGTTCATCTAAGGGCCTGGATTATGCCTGGTGCAGCCAGTCCTGGAGACCAACAGAAAACCAGCACCTGCTGTTGACCCGATGCCACTGCTTAGGTTGTGCTGGGCTCAGTACTCCATGTATAGCCCCCAACTAGGGAGACCTGTGCTCATATAATGTGCCACCTACCAGAAGCCCCAGCTGCGGTTCCAGGCTGAAGCCCAGCAGGTCTGAGTGTGCTAGAGGCTGGCAAGGTCGTGACTGCGAGCAGGGATCGCACATGTGTGCAGAAGGGCTGCCAAGCAAGTCTGTCGAGTACCAGTTGAGCTCTGTGGTGCTGGAGTCGTATGCTGGGAGAACAGAGGCCAGGGCTGAGTTGAAGTGTCCAGGCTGGAGTTTAGGTGACTGAGCCCCAGCTTAGCCCACTGACTTCCTTTTCTTTGAATTCAGATGGATGTTGATGTCCCCAGCCTACTCCCTGCAGTTACCTTCTAGGACATAAACTAAAACCTCAATATTCAGGCTTAATTGCACTTTACACCTCAATATTCAGGTTCTATTGGCATTTTGTGATAAGTAAATGTGTTTTGGATTTCATTTTGGGGACTGGATCTCTAAAAGTTTCACCATCACTATTCTAAGGTATCAGCTTTAGTGAAATGATGTGTTTCTTCAGAAAGAAACCAAGCGCTGGAAGATTACTCTTGCAGTTATCTACAATGACACCAAGCAATAGCATCTTCTGTCACTTTAAAATGTTATATTTATTTCCCAACAGTGTCCTGCCTTTTTTGTTCCTGTGAAGAATATTGATTGCTTTCTTATTTTCCTATCATTTGTGGCTATCCTTAGAATAGCAAATTTTCTGTATATTGACATGGTTAAATTCACTCTCAGTTCTGGGGACTTTTGGGAATATTCTTTAGGAGACCTGCACATGTGACTGAGTCTTATGTGAGTATAGCCTACTTACTCTGTCTCCGAGCTTTGCCGAGCTGTGGGCATGGCTGGGTCTCCTGCTCATCTTGATGCTGGCACTGGGAAGCCTGCATCTGCCCTGCACCAGGTGGTAGGGCCAAGCCATCCGCAAGCACTTCCACATTGCTAGGATTCAGCTGCACGGCAATCGGTAAGACCCTGCCCTCAGTGCTGCTCACAGGGTGGCTAGATCTCCACCATATTTTTCAGGCTTCTCTCCCCCCTCCTGGTGTACAGCCATCCCTGAGCCTCCTGCACTACACTTCTGCTTTTCCAGAATAGCATGGAGATGGTTCTCCTTGTTCATTTAAAAACTATGAATATTGCATAGTCTCTCAGGTACCTGCTCCAGACTCCAGTCCATGTCCACCTAATGAGACATATTCACTCTCCAGTGGCCTGACCAGAACCTGTCCCACCTCCCTCTCCTTCTGTCCTTCTTTCCCATCCCTTGCAGCACATCTGGGTCAGGTCTAGGTGGGGCTCTTTTGATGAGAACTCACGTGTGGGTGTGGAAGGGCCCATGCAAAAGATCCTTGAAGACACTGGTATCAGGAGCTATGGAGTACAGGAGTAAGGCATTGAGGCCGTGTCCCTGGGTGCGGAAGGTAGCAGCATCCAGGGAGGCCAAGTGTGGCTGAGCATGGTCAAGTCTGGAAGATCTGTTCTAAGGACAGGATGGGCAGGGTGAGTGCTCAAAGCAGAACAGAAGGTTTCTGGTGTGGGAGGAGGATTGTTTTATAGTACTATAGGCATCATCTCCAGGCTGGTAGGTGTAGAAACTCCATAGGTGACAGCAGTAGCTGGAGGTGGGGCAGCCCACCTCTTGGGGCTTAGGGCCACAGTCAGCCATGGATGCTGGCCAGGCCCCTTACAGGAAGTAGCGGTTGTACACTGATGGGCAACCCGAGCCTCTGATGAACACAAGATGCAGGCAGCACCAAGTGCAGGCCCGGGTCTACACAGAGCTGACTGGCTGAATTGCAGTGCGAGGGCAAGCCAGGCTCCCGGACATGTGCTCCCCGCACCTTTTCTCCTTAGGTTGGGGGCTTTCTTGCTTTCTCCACCTCACCTGCCTGGCATCAGTCCTCACACAGCCTCTTCCCTGCTGCCCTTCTCTAATTTTAAAGACACTTGGGTTTCTTGTTCAGTAAAAGAAAAAGTGTTTTACTTTGGCTGTTCCTCCCTTCAGCAATTTATCCCTCTATGGCCGTGTACTGTGTTCAGACCTGCAGTGAGAGTGATGAAACCCTTGCACCACCTCCTAAATGTGACAGTTGTCAGTCTCTTATTTCACTTGTTTTCTTCTGATGTAATGTGGAGTTTGACACAAACAGCAGCTCCGTTAGCACATGCTGTGATGGCGCTGTGCACCTGTCATCGGGCACCTGTCCCTAGCCCTTTTCTGCTGACCATCCAGGACAGGCCAGTGGGGATCGGTGGGGGCCAGTGAGACCCTTCCCATCCAGAGCCGTATCCAGCACCTCACACTGTCCTCTACTGAATAGAGAGTAGCCTGGTTGTGCAGAAATAATGCCATCCAACATGTGTGTCCCATAGACCCCAGCTCACTGGGGGAGGGCTGGAGTACGTTCTTCCTATCCCAGAAGGAACTTCGTGGTATCTGAGTCCCCGTCTCTGAGGTGGGCTCCTTCCTTGACTGTCCCACTTGCCTGCTGTCTCTGCACTATAGAGAACAGGTTGTTGTTCATAGGTACTTAGCATGCCTTCCACATTTACTAAAGGGAGTTGTTTTCCAAGAAAACACAAAAGCCTTCGCACAGCACGCTGGTGCCCTGGTCTCCCTGGTAGAAGGCACGCACCTCACTCTTGCTGTTCAGCTCCCTGTTTGTAGCATGAAGAGGAGGCTCAAAAACTACCCATTCCAAAGACAGTTTGTTTTTTCCTTTCCTTTTCCTAGATCACTAAGGATCATGTCTCTTTAAAATTCTACATGTTTTAATCATTGAAGCCATTCTTCGCTAATTTGCAGTTGTCACTTTCTGGCTTTCAAGGAACTGACCTCACCTCACTGACTTGTGGGTCTTACTGCTTTTGAGTCCCGACAGGATTTCTCTGTTCAGCTCTTGCCCACACTTGGAGTCAGTCATTTTTCTAAGATGCCTTTTTCTGTGATGGAAAGATGATTCCAGATAAAATCAAATGTGGGTTGCTTATTTCTGTGAGGTGCCATGGGCTGTAGGCCCTCTGCGCAGAGGGCACGTCTCCATGATGACAGTGAATGCAGAGAACAGAGTGACGAACAAGCCTACATATTGCTCTGCACTCACACTGATAATTCTAGAACAGAGGCTTACGGTACCCTGCTTTTCTTCTTATTTTTTCTTTTCTTCGTGCTTCTATGTCTTATAGTGAAAAACTTAGTTCTTAAAGCCCTACTTTCAGAGTAGCACAGGAGTGCTGCAGTGTCAGTGAATGTGATCTGTTTTCAGAAGCAGCGCTGCTGCAGTGGCAGGGAGTGTGGTGTGATTACCAAGCGGTGTTGACCTTATGGTTGTGCATAGACAATGCTCTGCAGTTATCCAGGCAGCTGGTATTGCCATGGTGACAGCGGTGAAATGGCGTTCACTGCGTTGCCACGGTGGTAGGGATTGCAGTGTGGAACTGTGATGGCTTGGCCGTGGTGGCAGGGATACATAGAAGTTACAAGGCTTGTTGATGGTGTTACCATGGTAACTGTGATGCAGTGTGTCCCAAAGGGCTTGCTGTGGTGACAGGAAATGGCATGCAGTTATCAAGATACATGGATGACGTTGCTGTAGTGGCAGGGAATGCAGTTACCCAGGGACATTGACGGTGCCTCCATGATGACAGTGAGTGCAGGGTAGCTGTCAGGCAAGGGGCGTTGCTGGGGTTGCCACAATAGCCAGGAACTGTGGCAAGGTTACCAAGGGACATTTGCCCATTCTACAGTGGCAGTGGCTCCAGTGCAGTTGCCAAGTGATGTTGACAGTTCCTTTGCAAGGATGTGTGACTGCTACACAACACTTGAAGTAATTGTTTCTTTGCACAATTTTGTTACCAACATGAAATCCAGTTTTGTTTTAGATCATTTTAAATTTTGAAATTTAAATGTTTTTAATTTTACAAAAGATTGATTTACATGCTTAAAAGTCATGGGTGCTGAGGCAGAAAGATCGCAAGTTTGCATACATCTTGGAACTTAGCAAGACCTTGTCTCAAAACAAAAAATTAAAAATGGTTGGGGGAGGCCCTGGGTTCAATCTCCAGTACCATGAAAGATAAAAAATAAGACTTATATAAGAGCAGAGCTTGTGCTTTCCAAGTTCGCATGTTCTGTGTTGGGCCGCTGTGGAAACACCACAGATAGGCTAGAGTCCTTGGCCTGGACGCTGCTGGCTCCGAGCCAGCACCTTTTCACCATTCTCCATGCAGCGCGGGTGGTGAGGAGTTCTTTGACCCCGTGAGATCTTCCCCAGGGGTCCGTCTGCTCCCTAAGATTCCAGTTCCCAACACTGTCTCCTCATGAGATTTCTACTAGGCATCTGAAGGCACAGACACGGCAACCATGGCGCCCTGGTGGGTACCCATCCATGTGTAAAGTAAATGAAGTACTTCTCTCCTTCTTTCTCTTCCTCCTGCTCACACAGGTGCTTTCCCGCACACCTCGTATAGTTCCTGTGTATCAAAGTCTATGTATTAGCAGGGCATAGACCCTTTCTCAGCCATTTTGAAACACTGAGGAAAAACTCAGCTTTTGCTCTTTGTCGGTGGCCTCTCAGTGAGTGATTGTGTGCACATTTAGTCTCAGTCTACCACTGTCACATGGTCCCCTGGTTCTGCTTACCTGAGTGGTGGTGGGTTGATGGCCAGGGAGTTTGATTACAGTGTGTCTTTGCCCACTGATTGTTTTTTATGAAACAGGGTCTCAGTGTGTGGTTCAAGTCAATCTTGAACTCAGTGTGTAGCCCAGGATGGCACTGAACTCAAGAGAGTCCTCTGCCTCGGCCTTCTAGAATGCTGGAATTATAGGCATGTGCCACCACGCCGGCTCCATTGATTTTGTTCTTTTTACTTATTTGTTGGCTACAGGGTCTCACTATGCAGTCAGACTTGTAGTGATCTTCCTATTTCAGTCTCTCCAGCACTAGAATTACTGGCGTGTGCCGTCATGCCTGGTTTTGGGGCCGGCACGGCATGGGGATCAAACTCAGGTTCTTGTGTTTGCCAGGACCGCTGAACTATCTCCCCAGCCCCAATGATTTGTGTATTGCTTCTGCTTCTCTGCTGAGACTTCCTTCTTGGAGCCATACCCCTCAAGAGGGGCTTTGAAGAAGCCTCTTCTCAACTGGACAATGTCTAGTGCCACCCAGAGCCAGACTCAAGCAGAGATAGACTCGACTGGTGCTCATCTGTCTGGAATGTGTTCGTGTTCTTGCCTTTCTGTGTCCGTCATGTGGGTTGGCAAGGCTGACTTTTGGGGAATCATCACTTTCTCTGAGGTTTTACCTTGTCTTGCTTATTGGCCTGGCTTCAGCTTCGAGCTCTGCTTCACACACGCAGCTCTGGTCTCTGACCTGGCCATTTCCCTGTCACCTCTTCCCCTCTCCATAAGGCCATTAGCCATCTCTGTTCAGGTCTTTCAAGGCTGCTTTCAGCCTGGCTTCACCAGCCAGAGGACTTGCACAGCTTTGGCCTCTCCCAAGGAGTCCTTTTCCTGGGTCCATAGCTGTAGACTTCAGCATCTAGCCCTCAGCATGTTGGGCCTGGCCAACGTGCTCTGCCTCCTGCAGGCTGTGTTCTTTGGTGACTCTGGCTTGTGTGGTTGGTAGTTTTAGGGTGCTTTCTATAGGGCCACGGCCACCTGTCGATTCTTCATCACACTCAGGCAGAGGCTCAAGTCCACCACTGGAGGTTGTAGAGCCATGGTGTTTGTGGAGCAGCCCTGGGACAAGGGTGGCTGTGTCCTTGGTTTCAGTAGTGGTTTCCAAGTTTGCTATGAGGTGTGTTCTCATGGAGATATGGATGGGAGACGCTCCTCCGCATGCACATATCTGAACTCTAGAGCTCTCCACACTGCCCTCATTGTAAGTTACCAGTGAGGTTCGTTGGAGCTTAGCCTGTTGACCACACTTCTCCTTGTGGGTTTGGGTTCAAAGCTGTTTGGCTCCTTTGTGCGACCAGGTACCTGGGAGCTGTGCTCAGAGGACCTTGCAGTCCCTGGGACTCAGGGACCCTCCGCACACTTGTTCCAATTTACCTACTGAACTTAATCACACAGGGCTGTAGCTTAACAGTTTAGGTTGGCAGTCACAGAAGAGTTGTAGGTGTGTAGTGTGGCCCCAGAGCCCTGTCCAGCCTGGGCAGCTTTGATCCAAGCAGGACCATATCCAGGTTCTTACTGGCCACTAGCTGGGCCTCCTGTGTGCCGTGCGGCTGTGTCCAAGGGCAGCAACTTCTCACATCTGGGGTCTCGGCAGAGAAAGAAAGCCCTGTGTGTCTAAAGGGCTCATGGGTTGGTCCAGCCCTCCAACTTGTCTGTTCCTCCCAGTCCACTCAGGCATCCCTGTCATGGTATAAAGCCTCATGAGTGATACAGGGTGAAGTCGTGGCCACCTGGGACCCTGAACTCCTTCCTCCGTTCCCTGGGCTAGTAGACACACTTTGTCTTTAACATGGGAATCAGCGTCACCACACCCTGTTGCTACTCTGCCAAACCCCCAGTGTCGCCACAGGTCACAGAAAAATGCCCTTGATCATGACAGGATCTGTGCCCTATCTCTGGATCTCGGGCCACTGTGCAGGTGAGGGCAGTGTGTCGTGGTTGCCAAGGGCCAGAGCCTCTAACAGACCTTTCTCCTCACCAGGATGGAGAGGTGTACTGCATTGATGCACGCTTCTATGGCAACGTCAGCCGCTTCATCAACCACCACTGCGAGCCCAACCTTGTGCCAGTGCGTGTGTTCATGTCCCACCAGGACCTGAGGTTCCCCCGGATTGCCTTCTTCAGCACCCGTCTGATTCATGCTGGAGAACAGCTGGGGTATGTACAGCCAGGTCTGGGGGACATCGGAGGGGTGGGTGGGTGTTGGCTCAGGGGCTTGGTCCGATGCTTGGAGGTGCTGAGTGCTATCTTTACCCCCAGGTTCGATTACGGGGAGCGCTTCTGGGACATTAAGGGCAAGCTCTTCAGCTGCCGCTGCGGCTCCCCTAAGTGCCGGCATTCAAGTGCAGCCCTGGCACAGCGGCAGGCCAGCGCGGCTCAGGAGGCCCAAGAGCATGGCCTGCCAGACACCAGCTCTGCAGCTGCTGCTGACCCACTATGAGGTGCAGAGAAGCTGGGAGGGCCTGGGGTCAGACCCTGCCAACTGTGATTTAGAGGATGTCCTGCCTGGAGTGTCTGCAGAGCCCCAGGAGTACCAGGGTGCAGCCCTCTCCCAGGAGTGTCTGTTCGGAGGCCTCATACAAGCCCAGCACCAGGCCCGAGTGCACTCTGGACCACACGCACCTCAGAGATGCTGGGACTCCATGGGGTGTGACCTTGGTGGCTTCTGACAGTGTCTTGTCCTTGCGATGTTTCTCATTTCCTCCTCTGGTCTCAGAGGTTCTCGCCCCACCACTGCGTCTGTTTGTTCTCCTGCCCGGCCAGACTCCCATGAGGGCCCCGCTGCAGCTGTTCCATGAGACCAGCACCCCATGTGGCTGGGCAGCCCAGGGCCACACGCAGGACACATCGACGGCCCTGCCCTGACTTGAGGAGCTATGGGCTTGCTTGTTAAAGCAGCCCTCTCTGTGTATCAAACCCTGGCTGGTATTTCTGTGTGAGGGTTGGTGGGCAGGCAGACCCCACACCAGCCCTGCCAGCTCCACCCACGCTGGCACCTTCTGTTGATTTTTAAGCCACATGCTATGATGATGAATAAACTGATTTATTTTCTACCATTACCGAACATTAGGACAAACAAAGAATAAAAACACGAAACACAGACAACGGTGCTGAATCTGGTGTGGTTTCTACTCACCATGTGAAAATAAACTATCAACTGTAAAAAGAGAACAAAGTGATTTTAGAATTAAACACAGGAAACACTTTTTTAAAATGTTAGCCTTGTAGTGTGAATAAATTTGCTGTCACCTTTTGTGTGACAGCCTGGCAGGTCATGTACTTTTTCGGCATATACCTTTCTAAATACTGTAATTAGTGCAGGGCAGTGGAGTTCTTTTCGTGTGACTCTTCTAAACATTCATAATGCAGTCATGTTTATTTTTTCTGTTAAAATGTTTTTGACGGTTTTAAGAGCAGTCTTTTGGCTCAGACCATTTCTTGTTCTGTTTTCAATGAAATCAATAAAAAAAAAAAAAAGAAATACTGTAAGTGAAATTTCATTGTGACGCCACCTTTCTGGTGCTCCCTGCACAGCCCGCAGCTGGATGGCGGCAGCGCTCAGGCTCCTCCCACCCAGGACGAACAGAGCAGGCCGCACTCCACAACGTGCCGCTTCCTCCTGCCCAGCCTTGTCCCTGCAGAGGGGACACCAACACATGCCAGCACCAGGTGCACAGGCTGGGAGTCTTTCTGGAGCTATGGGGCCGTGCCTGGTGAGTCCCCATGTTTCCGGTGCTGTTGGCCCTGAAGCTCTCTCAGGTCAGTGGCCACAGAGGGCCCCTCCTCCTTCCCACCCCCTGGGGATGCTAGACCAAAGAGGCGTGCTGTGCACTGCATGCAGGCCTGCTCTGCTCCCCATAGGAGCTTGTAAGCTTAATGAAAAATAGATCAGAAGCTGTTCCCAGTGAGTGGAATTCATTCAGGTAGGCTTTTCTAGAAGGGAGATAGCCTCGTGTTGCAGAAGATAGCCTCCAGCCCCAGAAGGTAACCTGAGGCTCTGGTGCCAACAGCAAGAGCAAGAAGTCCAGGTCTAGTGTAACTGCACCACGCAGGGCAGTGGCTCACGTCGCCAGAGCACCTGGACCTTGTCAGTGGTGTCCCTTATGGGCTCAGGAAGGGGCTGCACAGACTAGGGAGGTCAGAAGAAACCCTGGTTAGGAGGACTCGGCTATGGGCCAGGTGACTACCTCACCCAGCAGCATGGATGTGGCAAGGGGTCCCAGCTGAGGCTGTATTGACCCCATAGTTGGACAGGGTTCCAGTGCTTTGCATGTGGACTACTCATCTGCCCTGGCTCCTGAGTTGAGTGTGAAGAAGTTCTGTATCCAGCCAGGGTCAGGCCAGCTCCAGTTCTCAAGGGTGTCAGGAGGGCCAGCAGTAAGAGATGGGGATGAGGAAGCATAGACATCACAGCTGATTCCATCACTTGATGGGGTGCCCACCTCCACAACAAAGTTACAGGATGAGGCATTGGGGTCACCCGGTCTGAGAAGGCTCTGTAGCAACCCCATCTCGTGTGGGTGGCAGGTGAGGTCCACGGGACCAGTGCACAGTGTGTCCACCAGGGCCTAGGCCTGAGCCTCATGGCCAGGCGCTTCCTCCCCTGTCAGTGTCCCCAGGGCCTTCCTTCAAGTGCGGGGTCTGTTGGGCTTCCCCTGGTGGCCAGAGAGAGCTGCCTCTGCCCAAACAGCTGTCCCAGCCACACTCGTGGCTACTGTGCCATGAACATCCTGTCTGCTATTACAAAACCTAAACATGCAGAGCTAGGAGAAAATGAAACCCTTCAGAAATTCCCCTTTGGCCACTTGTGCACAGCTACGTGCACAGCCTCAGCAGAAATGCAGTGGTGGGGCCAGGGAGGTGGCTCAGTGGAGTAAGTGCTTGCCTGGCAAGCGCAAGGGCCTGAGTTCAATCCCCAGTTCTGCCAAAAAAAAAGGGAAAGAAAAGAAATACAGTGGAGCCAGGCACCAGCAGATGTGTCCCAGCCACCCAGTGTCTGTACAAGAACCTCTGCTGGGGAGCTTAGAGACAGCGCCATCCTAATAGTACCCCGAGAAAGGATCCTGGCATTATCTTTCCACTTGCGCAGCATCTTCAGGAATGCGGTCTGAGCATGCATTTCCAACTGGGAAAGCAACGCCAAGAAGAAGGTAAGAAAGCAGAAATGCAAAAGCCCTCCAGAGTAGAGGGAGGGGGCTGCAGAGCCCTCACCCTGCTCCAGGGGACGCCACGGGATGCTCTTGCGCTGTATGGGGTGGGCTCAGGCCTCTGGGCTGTGCCGATGAGTGGGGAGATGGGTCTGCGGTGCTCACGTTGGCCAGCCAGGACCTCCCTCTGCAAATGCTTCTTGGACAGCTCTACAGGGAACTGACTCTCTGGCTTCCTGTGAGCCCAGAATGCAAGTCTGTTTTCCAAATAAATACTATTTATTTGACTTGCCCTCAGTGTTTCAGTTACCATTTAACTAGGGGATCTGATGCCAAAGTGTCACACAGGCAATGTGGGCTGTCATTGTCCCCCCCCCCAAGGGGGGTTTCCTTCCCCATATCTCACTCTGAGAGCATTCTGTTCTCCCATCTGCAGGAAAAATTTCCTGTGTTATTTTGTACTCTTTGGGTTATTGATAAAACTGATTTACTGTGCATTTCCTTTTTTTAATGAGCTTTATGCAATATTTTTGTTGTTGGAATTCTTACTTATATGAGCTCTCTATATATTGTAGTTTTATGCCCCTACTGATTTTAATTTTATATGTAGCAAAATCTGCTTTGTGACTTCTGATTGTTACTCTACTTTGAAGGGCCTTAGCTACTCTCAACTTTTAAAGAGTAACCATCACTGGTTCTAGCTGTTTTAGCTTTCACTCTAGGTAGGATTTCTTCCATGTATGTTACATGATGCAGATGTGAATTTTACATGTTGAGGCATAATTCACAGACTAAATGCACAGATCTCATATGTCCGATCTATACACTCTGACAGGAGCCTTCGCCGAGTGAGTCACCTGTCATCCAGACAGGGACTGTCCCCCTCTCAGGGATGCCCTCTGCTCATTCCACACCACCCACTGTGCTGAGAAGCAACGCCAGTTTGGAGTCATTCTTGGCTGTTCTAGAATTCAGTTAGTGGGCCAGATAGTTGGCCATGCGTGGCATGTCTGGTTTCTTTGCTCTCATTCCACAGAATATTACTCTAGTGACCCTTCTTCAGTGCTGAAGAGACTTCGATGTCTGATGTCAGGAGCATATGGAATTCTCTTTCCCATGCATGCCATCCCATCCAGCTTTGGCTGTCACCCACTGAACTGCATGCTTTATTGCCTGTATTCTGGCCCGATTGTGGTCTGAGTGACACTAGGGGTTCATATGTCGAAGTATCCCTTGTGGAATGGATGGTTGGAAGAAGGCATCAGGGAAGCCCTGTGGACCTGGTGGCCTTGTAAGCAGGCCCAGCTGAGAAGAGGCACAAACACTGCCATCTTGTGTCCACACAGCTCCCAAAGGTCCCATCAAGTAGCTGCCATCAGATGTGGTCCCCAGCCTGGAACTATCGTGATGTGCCAAGATCAGTCCCTTCTGCTGTAGGTTCACCTTGAGGTTTGCGACAGGAATGGAAGTTTGAGTAATAAAACATGGACTTGGTGTGTGGTGCCCATTCCCCTTTGAGTTCATCTTCTTGATGGGGTGAGGCAGCTTCATGTCTGCTTATCGTGAGGCATCCAGCTCCTCAGGCTTTCTCTCATCAAGTTGTCCAACTCCTCTGGAACATTGGGTGATGCATGCACATGGGCTCCCTGTTCAAGGACTGTTCTGTCCTACTAACTATTGCCATCTTTATGGTCATATTATCCTGTGTTATTGGAGCTTTAAGTATCAAAATTGCACAAATGTCAGTTTTTATAGAAAATGTCTGATAGGATTTCTTGAACCTTCTAAGTCAATGTTATTGGGGTATCGTCTAACATAAAAGGAACCTGTTTTAACTTGGTGGGTTTGGGCAGATGTCACCATTAACCACCCGAAGACCTGGGACACTCTTAGGAAGCCCTCAGACCCACCCTGCCCAGGCTCTGGCATCTCCTGTGCCAGGATTTCCTACAGCGTGCTCTGCGTCTCTGGCCTTGTTGGCTTGACATGCCATTTTAAATTTGAAACAATTTCAAACTTAAAGTATATGATTTAGCATAGGAAAATCTCTTCCGTGGATGATGTGAGGGTACACTGCCATCTGATGGCCCAACATCCTAAATGTGCATGTTCCAAGGGCAGGGACACTGCCCTGAAACAGCCATGTCCAGGCACCAGCCCTGTCCTCTCTGTCCAACCGCAGACCCAGGGGGTTTGGCATTGGTCTTCAGTGGCCCCTGTGGCCAACTTCCAGGGCAGCATCAACCTGGAACAGTTTTTACCTTGCCTTCCTTTGAAGGTAATTGGTTGGCTGTTGGAACATCCTGGGTTCCGATTTCCCTGCTTTCCTGAGAGCTGGAGCCAGGCCATGTGCCTCCAGAGAAGCACAGAACAGCCACTGTGGCAGCCCCTGCCACTCACAGCTAGGATTTTATTAGTTGATGTATGAGCAGCACTCATGAGTCCACTGGTGTTGCCATCAGTGGGCACTCCCACGGGGCACAGCTCAGCAGGGGCACAGATTGACCCTGTGTCAACTGGTTTATTCTGGTGCATTTGAGGGCCTGGTTTAGTGTCTAGAATCCATCACTGTCAGTGTTACTTGGCTATGGCCAATGCCAAAACTTTCATAAGATGGTGCCCGCTGGCTGTCCCTGTGCCACAGGTCCCTGCCAGCCACTGAGGCTGTCTTGCTTTCCAGTAGCAGAATCTTCCAGGTGCATTAAGATTTTTGAGGGGAAGAAGGCATCGAGGCAGGGTCTTGCTGTGTAGGTTAGCCCTGTCATGAACTTGGAGTGATCCTCCTGCCTCAGCTTCCTGAGTGCTGGGATTATAGGCATGCATCAGTGTGCTCTTTTTATTTTTTTTATTTTTATTTATTTATTTTTTTCAAACATTTATTTGTGTGTGTGTGTGTGTGTGTGTGTGTGTGTGTGTGTGTG
>NDGN011553384.1:7495-19457 GCA_002564285.1 Tympanoctomys barrerae | reverse complement strand
CGGGAACAGATACCGGCTGGGCCGCAAGATCGGTAGCGGCTCCTTCGGAGACATCTATCTTGGTGAGGCCAGGAGGGCTCCGTGGTGGGGGAGTTGCGGGGCCGCGCTCGGGGCCTTGGAGCCCGGGCTGCGGGCAACGGTCGCTCTGGAAGCGCAGCGGGGGCTGGGGGGGGGGGGTCTAGGGCCCCGGAGATGGTTTCGGTGTAGTGGGGCAGCGGTCCTGGCGGGAGGAGGACCCGGGGTGGAGGAGCAGTGGGCCCGTTGGAGTGGGGCAGTGGCCTGGGGGCTGCGGGCCTGGGGGAGGGGAGGGCCTGGCCTCGGGGCCGGGCGGCGGCTTGCTCCCCCGCCGGAGGTCACCGCGGTAAACAAAGGCCATGCTGCCCTCCTCCACGGGTCTGGCACTGCCAGCCCCCTCGCCCCCACCTCTCCACCCCCGCTGACCCTGCGTCTCACACACGTGGGGGAAAATGTCAAAACAACTCGAATGCCGTGTGAAGGTGGGGAGTGTCCTGGTCAGAAACGGAAACGCTGGGCTGTGTCCTGAGGGCTCCCTGTGCTTGGCTGCTCCTGTCCTTTCCGACAATGGCAGCTCTAGTTAGCTGACCCCCTAGAGGGGCCAGAGAGACTGAAAGTATTCCCTTTTGAGCTAGAAACTGGCTGGCCCTGGTCTGTCTGTCCAGAGCCCCTTGGCCTTGAAGTTGTCATTGAGTATGTTTTGAGCATCTGAATTGAGTACTTGGTATTGGGTACAAACAAGAATTAAATTTAGATGAATGCAGACAAAGTCAGTGTTAAGTTGGTGGCAAAATTGGGAACATGGGAAGTGGGAAGGACTGGAGCTGTGGTATTCAAATGTTAAAGGTAGATTTGAAAAATACTTAGGGTTAAAATGTCCTGGGTTGTATTTGATTTGTACTGACAGGATACACAGTGTAATAAAGGGTTGATTTTTTTTTTAAGCCATTTAGTTGGGAATTTTAACGTAAATTTAACTGCACAGGTAGCGTAAGTTATTCCTTGGAACTTACAGCCTGGCAGCGCTGTGTATGCGGACACTGGCCTAAGTTTAGGGTTAAACACGTCCTGCGGTGGAACGACCTAGCCTCAGCCTTTGTTTGGCTGCCACACCTGTCAGGGAGGGTCAGGAGCCCTGAGATGCCTAGGGCCTAGCTCCCCACCCCCTCCCCAAACCTGGAGGTCTGACAAAGTTTGGATTAACCTACTCCAAGGAGTAGCTCTTCAGTACTTTTTGGTGACTGGTTAACCTACAGGATAACCCTATCACATGCTCTGTGATGGATTTGAACCTGCACTTCTGCTGTAATTGTTTGCTGAGTAAAATATGCTTGGGAGAGGTTTCACTTTTTAAATATTTATAACCAAGTAGTCAGCCAGATGCCTTCTGGGCAGTGTTTTGGGAGTCAGAATGCTGGATAGATGCAAGCCATTTGGCTTATTTATAGAACAATAGGTTTGGGCAAAAGGTAAAACCTTAGGATCTTGGTGCTACACTAAAGAGTTATTCCATAAGCCACCCTTTCACAAGTATCAAAAAGTAGGTGTTTAGAAAATTTTTGTTCTCTGAAACCTTGCCAAACATCTTTGTGCTTTGTGGAGGTTGATCCTGACACCAGTTGTGGGATGGTCACCACACGTTGTTCAGAGGTATGAGCACTTCTCATAGAGGGTGCAGGCTTTGTGGGGGTGCTGCTTATTCAGGGTTGAGTCCTTTGGGCCCCACCTCTTGCCACACACATTATGGGCACTTGATCAGTTGACTAAACTCTTGAAAGGTCTGTTCTAAAATGGGATTGCTGTGGCTCTGAGGTTCTGGGGTTGAAGCGCCTAGATGCCCTATTTGTTGGCATATGCTTCTACTTAGTTCCACAGGGTTGGGGATCAGCAGTCTTTTTCCATTGGCCTTGGCTTTTAGCCCATGTTGCTACCCTTTCAAGCCACGCACTAAGGAATTGAACCCTAAAATGGCTGTGTCACCTTGCTCAAGACAGGCTGGAAAGGCAGGTCCGGGGAAGGTTGTAGTCCAGAGTCAAAGAGCAGTGATTTGAAGACCCTGGAACAGGTTGACTCAAATATACTCAAATTCTCTGCCATTAGTTAGGCCTGAGTTGAGCATTTGGATCCTCTCTCAAAACCTCTTAATGTATTTCTACTGAGAGAGTAAACTGAAACTTTTCCTTTTGCCACTTCGATGATTCTCAGAAGTACTCCACTGTAGTTTTGTTTTGAGTCTGGCACTTGGGAGGGTTTGGGTTTCCACCTGGGACTTTACTGTTTTTCCAGGTATTTGAAACTGGGAGAAGGGAAGAGTGCCCTTCCATTCATTGGTGCCACCCCATGGCCTGAGAGGGCCACAGCTGGTGTTAGGCTGTCTTCCTGGAGCCTGCTGTCCTGACAGGAATGGCCACAGTGGGGTGCCCTACCAGATTTTCCTTCGTATATTTCCCCAAATTGCTCCTTCAGTGCCTCAATAAATACAGCATTATGGGGCTATTTCTGGAATTTCTGGGTTTAAAAAATTACATGTACTGGATTTGGGCCCAAAAAGTCCAGTGTCAGTCCTTATTCTAAGCAGCCAGATGCGGAAGGTTCTTCAGGGCCAGGCTGGAAGGCAACAGATCCAGATACCTATGGAAAGTACATCAGGTAGGATCTGGATGTATTGCAGGTAGGTGTAAGGCAGCCTCTCAGCTCTGTACCTTTTCCTGTGTCAGCCCATTGATTGCTCTTTGGAGGATTTGATTCTTGAGGTAGTGGAAACCAGAAGTCCTTCCCTTTTGCTGGCAGTGTGCCACTTATAAACTTGGTAACATTTGAAAACACTGCCAGTGCTCTTGATGTGTGTCCCACCAGTGTGATAAGGTAACCTGAGGGAGGAAGAGCTGTTCGGATGGGTCAGGCTGAAGTTGGGTTGCTGGTGGTGGTGGTGGTGTAAGTGGAGCACTGCTCTGTTGGGCAGTGTGCAGAGTAGCTACAAATTGCCAGGATGGCAGAGTGTGGGTTTAGGGTCTGCTCTCATCTTTGTCTTCTGGAAGCAAGCAGTGGGATTGAGTGGAGATCAGTTTCTTCTTGCTTGCTATAGACATTTCCTCTTCACTCGTGACTATCAGCTTCTCAAAGCCTTGTCTGTCTACCCCTACGTGGATGGACAGTGCACTTGAGCTTCACTGTGCTCAAGTGTCTGGGGTACCGAGTTCATTTCTGATTTGTTAATGTTTTTCCTTATTTCCCTGATTTCTCTGGAAATCCCATGCAGGGTGTCTAGCACACCATAGAACTCTCTGAATGTTGGCCAGCTGGGAGAGCAGAGGATGTGCTTCCTTTTACCACAACTTCCAGATCCACTGTCCTTTACCTTGGGGTTGGGTTTTGCTTGAGTGTCTCTCCCACCCACTTTTATTTTTCTTTGTGTTAGGGATTGAACCCTAACACACTATTACTGAGCTGTGTCCTCAGCCCACTTATATATATTTTAATGAAAAGGCATGACACTACTCCACAAAGATCAAATATAAACTTTGCCCTGCTGTCTAAGGCAGCTCCCTGTTTCTGTGTTGACAGTCCTTAATGGGAATAACTAGTTTCCAGCTCAGTAATTCAGAGTCCCCTTCCTGTCTCAGAACAAACTAATGCTCTGCGTTAGGGTCATGTAATTCACCACTGCTTTTGTCTGCTTAATTTGAGGGCTATCATTTTGGCTTCCTAGGACTAGCATTACCCTCTGTCTAACACAAACTGACATCTGTGCCTAGTAAGTAAGCCCTTAGACCAGAATTGTTGTTTTTGTTTTGTTTTGTTTTGTTTTTTAGACCAGAATTGTTGAGCTGCACAAAATAATTGAAGGTCAGGTGTGGTAAGTGACCTTAGTATAGCCCAAAAACCTGAATAAACTTCTGTCGCCTGGTTTTGACTTGTTCTGAATCAGGAACCTAGAGCTTTATGGAATTTTTTCATAGAAGTACTTGTGTCTCCTAGTAGTTCTCAGATTTATTTATTTGTTTGTTTATTTATTTATTTTGTGGAGCTGGGAATTGAACTCAGGCCCTCATGCTTTCCAGGCAAGCACTTATTCAACTGAGCTACCTCCCCAGCCCCTCTCAGATTTAATAAGTAAAGAACCTATTTTTATTTTTGAGACAGGGTATCAACTGTGTAATACAGGCTAGCCTTGAACTTGGTTATGTAGCCTAGAGGTGATCCTCCTGTTTCTGCTTCCCTAGTGCTGGGATTACAGGCATGTACTACCATGCCCAGCTAAGAACCTGTTTTTGAGTTTTAATCTGTTGCAGACCACAGCTTTTGCAAAACCATCAGAATTTTTGGACCTGTATTTACTCCTTTATGTATAGTAGTGGCAATACAAGGACTGGATTTTGAATAGCATTGCTAATGGAGTTTGGGGAGTGCTGCTAGCCCAAGAAGCAGGCAGGACTGCAGGACACTGGAGACAGTGGGATGCATAGAACTTGAAGTTATGCTGATGAGTCCTTCTACCCAGAGGGTGCTAAAGTCCTGGAGGAGACCCAGAGTGTTTGCGGTCTTCACGTATGTGGAGAGCCAGTGTCTAGCTGCTCCTCTGCAGCTGCTCCTCTGCAGCTCTCATCAGTGGCCCTGCAGGAATACTGGCTGTGTTTCATAGTAGTATATAGCCTTTCCCCCACGATAGACTATAATTCATGCTGTGTTGTAGAGTTACCAGTGGTCATTTCTCCCCAAGGCCATCAGTATTTCTGAGGTGACTGTCCCACTTGAACTTTATCAGCCACAGCGTGGCTAGAGACGTCTTTAGCCATCCTGAAGATCTTGGTCCAGTAGACTCAATGGCCTGAGGCTGTCCTGTCACTGTGGACCTGGTGGTATTGTCCCCAGGGGTGGTATTGCTTTGGGGTGCTGGGATTTGCTGATGTAACCAGTAAGATGAGTCACTGTCCCTCTCTGCTGGCAAGTTCAGCTCAGAGTCCAGGTCCTTAGAAGAACTTGGAGGTCATCTTAGATGAAGTCATTTCTCTTATAATTGGCTAGGCTATCCCAATCATAGGCAAGAAGGAAAAGATGTATTCTCTTTCCCTCTCTGTCTCTGTCTGTCTTTGTCTCTGTCTTTGTCTTTTTCTCCTCAAGAGTCAGAGTTCTTAAATGGTCACCTGCAGTGGTAAGATGCAGTTATTCCTACAGATCTGCAGTACTGGCAATGGGCTCTGGACCCAGGCATACTGAGTGTAGTGTGCATGGTGCATCTGTCTCAGTAGGCTGAAAGGTCCACCTCTGTGGAGTGTTCTTTGCATGGTAGCAGAGGTCTGGCTGTCCTGGTGCTTGCTTGGCCTTGTTCAGCCTTTTACCTGGGACTCAAAGTGCTGTGTAACTGTGAACTCAGCACCTGGTGAGATGGATAGCAAACATTCCCTATGTCCCCCGTCTCACTTGACAAGGAACTGAGTTGCCAAGGACTGGCTAGCCAGCCCAGCTACCCCCTCCCCCACTGTAGTCTGTTAGGCAGTGAAAGCCTGTGTTAATTTCTTGTCAAATAACCACACTGTTGGGAAGGATGAAAGTGTTTTCTCTTAGAAGGACTCTGGTGAGGGGAAAGAGGGCTAAATGTATGTGTTAGTCACTTACCTCAATACTCAGACAAAATACCCAGCAAGTTATGGGAGGCAAGGTTTATTTAGCTCATAGTTTATAGAGCTTTCAGTTTGTAATCAGCTGGCTCCAAGGCTGGGTGGCATAGCAGACAGGCACCACAGAGGAAAAATTGTCATGGAGGGCAGAAAGTAGCCAAGCAAGTGAGGGACTTCAGAAGTTTTTTCTGCTCCTTTAATTTTATTTAGGCTACTGGGATTGGGATGGTACCAAACCAATCAGTGGACAGATTTACTAATCACTCACCCTTAATCCTAACATCTGTACTTAACATCGCACCATGACTCAGTCACACGCACTAACTTCAGCTACCTCTGGAAGAGCCCCACCTGTGACCACATGAAGCTTTAGGGAGATATCTAGATACAAGTCCTAACAGTGTGAAACTTAGATTCTATTGTCAGAGGTTTCGATACATCCTGTGGTGAGGTGAAGTGGTTCCAGGCAGAGTTTGGGGCAGACAAGGACTCAGGAACCTAGATATTGTATGATCCCAGAGAAGAGGATTGGGTCTTTAGGTCCTTTCTGAGAAAAGTAGAAATACGATATTTTTACATAAAAAACTATGGATTTTTGTGTAATCTTGCCTCCAGACTTCGAGTGGTCATTATTAGCCGCAAGGTAACAAGGATGACCCCAGTGTGTGTTAGGGTGATGCCACTGGAGCTTGGGAAGTGAGAGCACTCTTCTTTCATCTAGTGTCCTCTGGCAGGGAAAAGGGCATCCCCTTGGGCCTGGTTGAGGGTCTTTATAGTCCTTTAGCTGAGGTGGCTCTGAAGGCTGTGTGGATACTGAACCTACTGCCTAGCTGTTGAGAATGTGACTGGTGGCTGCTGTGCCTGGCTGGGCTGAGGCTGGGCAGGGAGTGATGAAAACTCAGCCCTCCTTGGAGAGGGAAACTCGAGCATATCCTGAAGGCCTATCAAGACAGCATGGAGAATGCCCTAGAACTCTCTCGGTATTCCTTTGGTGCATGACTGCCACAACCAGCTGCAGGGCTGAAAGAAAGGTTCAGACCAGAAGAGACAGGCCCTGTAACTAATTGAAGTAGGTACAGATAGAAGCAGATGGTGGGATGTCACATATTTTCCTAGTGTTCAAATGGGATGGTTTTCAACAGGTTGTCACCCGATGGTATTATCTCAAAGTAGAGAGAACATCTAATATTTGGTCCATCTTAGAAAATTCAGGCAGTATTTATTATTTCTGCAATGACCTGTCACGCTGTGCTGTGTGATCCATACAGATAATTGTTTGTGGTCTTTGTTCTTTGCCAAGGCACGGATATTGCTGCAGGAGAAGAAGTTGCCATCAAGCTTGAATGTGTCAAGACCAAACACCCTCAGCTCCACATCGAGAGCAAAATCTACAAAATGATGCAGGGAGGAGGTATGTCCTGTATCTGTTGAAATGTGTCACAAGTCTTATATAGTTTTATCTTGGGGAAGAGGGAGAGATATTGGCCCACACCTATGATCAGTTGTGGCTTTCATTCAGAGACTGGCTTAGATACAGAAGACTTTGTTCAACAAAAACGTGGTTTTAGACTTTCTGTACAAATACTAGTTAGCTTATTCAGTTAATAATGTCTTTGAAATCTAGGGTTTGGGACCGGCCAGATAGCTCAGCGGATTAAAATGCCTGCTGAAACAGGTGCAGGAGCTGGGGTTTGATCACCACTATGCCATGCCAGGCCTACCCCCAGGAGACAGTGAATGAGACTGGTCATGGTGGCATGCACCTGTCATCCCAGCTCCTGGAAGGCTGAAAACAGGAGGATCTCTATGAGTCAGATCTGTGTAGTGAGACCCTGCAGACCCTATACTAAGTACATAAATGAAAAAGAAATCCAGAGTTTGTGTAAATTGCAAAGTAAGCAACAGCTATTGATGACAATATATCCTACCAATGTGATGCTGTGTGTCTCCCTGTGGGGCCTTTCTAATTACTTTGCTTACAGCCTTGTGGTAGTCCCTTCAGACACCTCTTTAGTGCAGTTTTCTTTTAGATAAAGCAATACTGTTGAATGTGGTGACTTCTGTGACCCCTTCTAGCAAAATTATGGTTGCAATTCTGTGAAATCGTACCTCGGGGCCTTGGAAGCCAGTTAAGGGACCAGATATGGAACCAGAATTCTCTTTCAGAATTCTCTGGTATGTAAGATAGCTTGGCTGATGGAACAAGAGGGCATTTGACTTGGGAATTTTAGAGTCATGAGATACAGCAACACGGAGGGCTGGCTGAGCACAGAGTCCTTCTTTGGTGTCTGAAGGATGCTGAGTCCCCACTTAGTGCAGAGCCTTCTGTCAGGAGGCCCTCCTGCTCCGCACTGCTGTCCTTAGCCCTCATTCAGTGGGAAAAGGAAGCTCTTAGTTTGATTTTTAAATCTTTCCTCAATAAAAGCTAACCTGTTCTTAATGTGTTATTGCTAGAAGCAACATTTCTCTAACATGCAGCTGATAACATCTTAGAGGAGCCAGACAGGTTCCTCTTGGAGAGAGAGGTGCCTCCCAGTGCCTGCACGCTGGTGGCATTCAGAAGGAAGAGCTTTCGGGGACAGTAGGGAGTATGTGCCTAACTTTTAAGTTTCCAACAGAATAGAGTGCGATAAGTTTCCAACAGAATAGAATAGAATGAGATAAGGTAGGATTTCTGGGAGTGACTTAAAACCTACAGCTTAAACATACTAAGGAGCACCAACTCTTTGAAGACTGGCAAGCTGGAGTGCCTGTGGGGAATAGGAAGAAAAACACTCCTGTAAGAACCTGGGATAGGTCTGATGAAACTTTTGGCCCTGGCTGGACAGGAGTTCATTCGGTGTGGAACAGGGCTCAGGCCTGGCTGTGCTATTTGCATTGTGCTGCAGGATGTCAGGCGGCCTGCTGGGTGCCTATTGCCCTTCAGTTGTGACATTCTGAAATGTCAGGTAGAGTATGCCCCTGGCTGCTTTGAGAAGTAACCAGTCCCAGGGCTGGACCAGGAATTTCTGAAAGGTAACTGGAAAGACAGAGGTGCCCCCAAACTGCAAGCCATGTCAGGGGTATAAGCCAATTTCAGAGACACATCTTTTAGGTATCTTTGGACAGTTGAGCCTTCCAAAGGTGTGATGGCAGGAATGGATTGTGACACACTGGTGTGGGGGAGCTGGTGAGTGTAGTTCTGCTTGTATATGTGGAAAAAACCCTCTGTTGGGAAGATGGTGGCTGAGAGCTGTTGCTCCGAGCGTCCCTTGTGCCGTGCTGCAAGTCCAGACTGCCTGGCTGTGTTCCCTCTTCATTGCACCGTTTGGTGCTGTTAGCCATAGGCAGGGGCAGCTGGCTATACTGTGCCAGTGATTTCCTTCATGGCTTTGTGCTGCACAGAGCTGACACTGTGGGTTCGTTTGCTCGTTTGTCCCCCTTTTTTATTTTTTTGTATCTCCCATTCCTTTACCTTTGATGATGTTGGATGCATTTATGCTTTTATAATTTTTTAATGTTTTTGTTTTGAGGCAGGGTCTCACTTTGTAGTTCAGACTGGCCTTGAACTTATGATGGAGCCCAGGCTGCTGGCCTTGATCTCAGTGGTTTTCCTGCCTCAGCGTGCACCACCACACCTGGCTATTAAAATTTTTAATACCTTTCTCTTCCATTCTGACATCTGGGTCAGGTTTGTTTTTTGTTTTTGTTTTTGTTTTTTTTGATTGATTGATTGATTGATTTCTCATTGAAATCAGTTTCTTTGAATGTCTTGTAACCACTGGATACCAGGTATTGAGAATTTTATACTCTTGTCTGTTGGGTTTGTATTACTCAGCTCCTTCCTTGGTTGTGTTCTAGAATGAAGTAAAATTACATTAATCTCTTTGGTTCATGTGTTTGTGATGACACCCAGGCATGAGCCGGGGCACTAGGAGGGGTTTAGCTCTCAAGCATCAGTGTCCTCAGCCTAAGGTCCTGTGCCTTAGAAACATATCATTCCAGAGCTGAGCATTGTGATGAGATACCTATGATCTGAGCTACTTAAGTAGGCTGAGGCAGGAAGATTGCCCTTTGAGCCCAGCTTTGGGCAAATTAGCAAAACCCTGTCTCAAAAAATAAGAGGCTTACTAAAACCTCCACTAACTCAAAGATGCTATTCAAATCATGGACATCCATGATGTGTTTGAGCACACATCTTCCATTTCAATTTCATCTTACTTCCCGACTTTAAGGAAGGTAGAATTCATGCTGAAACTACATCTTTTTATCAGATGCAAACATGGCATAGCTGAGGATACAAGGGTCTGCTGAAACTCACAGCAAATATTTTATGAGATTTGGTTCTTTACACAGGATTTAACATAAACAGCATTATATATTTTATTAGTTATGAATTCTCTAAGGGCTGGGCGTGGTAGTACACATCTGTAATCCCAGCACTTGGGAGGCTGAGGCAGGAGGATCATTTCGAGTTCAAGATCAATCTGGGCTACAAAGTGAGCTCAAGGCTGGCCTGAACCGCCTAGCAAGACCCTGTCTCATAAATAAATATGATTATTTGTAAATAATTTACTTATTTTGTGATATGCATCCTTTATGTCAGTAAAAAAAAATTTTTTTTCTTGAGATAGAGTGTTGCAATGAAATTTGGGCTGGACTTAAACTCACCACTTTTTCCAAACTGGACTCAGATTTGTGGTAATCCTCCTGCCTCAGCTTCCTGCATGCTGGAATTACAGGAATGTGACACCACACCCAGTTCCTCTATCAGTACTTTTAAAAATACATGTATACACACAAATATTTTGAAGAGGCCATTGTTAAATGTTCACCAGCACACTGCTACTTATAAGTTGTTTAAAAAAAGATGTCCAGTGATACTTGTATATCTGTGTTTAGAGCAGCACAACTCATTATTAACAGCTAAATCTAAAAAGTGGGCCTGGAGATAGCTCAGTAGAATAAACGCAAGGGCCCGAGTTCAATCCCCAGTTCCACAAAAATCAATCAATCAGTCAATCTGAGAAGTAGTCTGTAGGTCCATCAACAGATGAAAGAATAAAGAAAATATGTATATACATGTGATGGAGTACTGTTTCACTATGAAGAAGAAATTGGAGTCATTTGTAGGAAAATGGATGTAATTTGAGGATATAATGTTAAATGAAATAAATCAAACATACCAGTTTAAATATCTCATGGTTTCTCTTTTATGAGAAACTTGACATATTAAAAAATTAAACAGAAAAATAAAAGACAGGTAATAGGAAATAGGAAGATCTTTTGCAAATGGGGAAGGACATGGGTGGGGTACATGAAAAGAATTAAGACATGTTATGCACATGTAAAAATTCCCCTCAAGGAACATACTCATTATGAACTGTAAGCATATACTAATAAAAATAAAAATTAGGCAGGGGCCAGGAGTTTGATCCCCGGGCCTGCTGTGCCAGCCCTGCCCCCGTGCCCAGGGTGCACTGAGATGGCAATTGAGACTGGGCGTGGTAGCCCGCGCCTGTAATCTTAGCACTTGGGAGGCTGTAAACCAGAGGATCATGACAAGTCCAATCTATGCAGTGAGGTCCTGTAGACCTGTCCTAAAATAGAAAAAAACAAAAAAAATCAAAACAGAAAGAATAATAAGATGGCTAGAGGTGTCACTCAGTATGAAAGGCCTGGGTTTAATCCCAAATACTACCCCAAAAATTTTCTTAAGGGAGCTGGGGATGTAGCTCATGGTAGGACAGTGTGTCTAACATGAGCAAGGCCCTCAGTGTGGTTTCCCCAGTATCAAGGCTTGCGAGCAGCTTTGCATGGTGTTTGTTTATGTTTTTTTGTGCTGGCAATCAAACTCAGGGCCTGACACTTGCCAGGCCAGTGCTGTACTGCTGAGTTATATCCTGGCTCTGTTTTTCTGTTGTTAATTTCAAGTGTGAGGGTAGATTGGGTCTCTGTCACACTATGTTGGAGGTAAAAGTGACTTCTACACTTTTACAGGAAAATACTCTTCTTTCTGACTCCAAGGTCCAAAAGGATTTCTTAATACAAGCTACTAAGAAGATGTTTTCCTATCGTAAAATGATCCATCCTTCAGTACCCAGAATTTATGTTTCCTGTAAATAGGAAAAGGATACCCTGACAAAAAATTAGCAGAAGAGGACAAATCACTTAGGACAGCCTCTCCTGTTTCTGTGGAGCTATTACTGCTTCCCATTACTGTGCTCCATTCCTTTTTTGCAGTAAAGTTTCCTACTCTTAAAAAATTAACAAAAGAACACACATGGGGGGCTCGTGAGATGGCTCAGTGGTCTAAAGCACCTACTTAGAACAAGCTTAGCAAAGCACAG
>NDGN011553383.1:705-11306 GCA_002564285.1 Tympanoctomys barrerae | reverse complement strand
CTTTGCCAAGCTTGTTCCAAGTAGGTGCTTTAGACCACTGAGCCATCTCACCAGCCCCATTTAAAAAAAAAAAAAAAAATTAATTTTTTTTTTCCTACTCTGCATTAATCTTCAAGAATACCTGAAGCTGAGTATGTTTGGTGGCTTACATCAGTAATACCTGCACTGAAGGAGGCTGAGCAGAAGAATCACAAGTTTGTGTCCTTCCTAGGCAACTTGGCAAAAACCCTGTCTCGAAAAGTAAAGAAAAAAAAATTTTAAAAAGAGCTGGAGATGTAGCTCAGTGGTAGATTATCCCTAAGTTAAAATCTTCACCTCTGCAAGAAACCAAAAAAAAAAAAAATCTAGAGCTGGGCAGAAGGGCACAACTCCATAATATAGTTACTTGAGAGGCTGAGAGAGAAGGATTGCAAGTTTGAGGCTAGGCTAGGCAACTTAGCAAGACCCCCTCAGAAATAAGACTGGGAATGGAGCTCAGCAGTAAAGCTCATGCCTAACATGTGGGTTCAGTCCCTAGTACCGCAGAAAAAGGAGCACTGGGCAGGCAGCAGCCCTGGGAGATGCTGGAATTAATATCGGCAGCTGAGGCACAGGCTCTCGCTGTGCAGTTCAGGCTCACTGTGTAGCCCAGGCTGGTCTCAGCTTGGAACAGTCCTCCTGCCTCAGACTCCCAAGTGCTGGGATTACAGGTGTGCACTACCACACCCAGTTCGAGTCCCTTCTTGAGAAAGTGAAGTCAGTGAAATGACTGAGGACAATTTTTGTGCAGTGGGCAGTGCGCACAAGTTTTAGATGTGGGGAAGACCTGTGTCCTGTTCCCTGGCAGAGGGAGCTGCTCCTGGGAAGACTGGACAGGTAACCTGCACTTTTGCAGACACTGGAAGCCCCTGTGACAACCCTGGCCCTGCACACCCAGCCAGGCCCAAGCTTGCTTTCAAGGGGCTCTTGGTTACCTCCTTAAGGCTGAGGCCAAGCTGGAGGAGGCAGAGTCTGCCTTAGGCCCCCTCAGAATGAGAGATCTGCTCTGAACTTGAACGTTAGGTAGCCGTTGCCAAGTGTGCTTTCTCCCAGGCAGCTGCTAAGTGCTTTTTGGGATGTGGGTGTGGAGTAGAGAGAACTTCACTCAGTGTTAGGTGTGAAGCCAAGCCATGTCACCCTTGTGTCCATGTACTTTAACTGGTCTGGGGTTGAGAAGACAAGCTTGTTCCTAGGAGAAGCCTCTGTTCCAAGGGTGACACTGAGGGCCGGGGAGATACCTCAGTGGTGTAAGCACCTGCCTGGCAAGCTCAAGGACCTGCGTTCAGTCCCTGGTACCACGTGCCACGCCTGAAACTGGGTGTGGTGATGCACACCTGTAATCCCAGCACTGGGGAGCCTGAGACAGGAGGCCCACTGAGTCCAGACTGCTTAGCAAGATCCTGTATCAAGGGTGGTACTGCACAGCAGAGGCCAGGCCAGTCTGCAGCACCAGGTGTTCTGTGAGCAGCAGGTCCAAGAAGCAGCCCTGGGAAGAAGGCAGGAGTGCCAGCCTTTTGCCACTGGTCTCTAGGCTGTGGCAGGGGGGTACCATCACTTTAGACATAACTTGTTTTCTTTCAATGTTCATTCGCTGTCCTTGTCCCTTAGGTGGCTGGGAAGGCTCCACTTCCTACAAGTTGACCTTCACAGCAGGGGGTGCCATTGAGTTCGGACAGCGGATGCTCCAGGTGGCATCACAAGGTATCCAGGTTCTAAAAATTAAGGGCAAGGCCACACTGAGTGTGTGGGGCTTTTATTTGACCTTGTTCCCTTGATTTTGTTTTGTAAGCATCAAGAGTATCTGGGGTCCTGCTGACCAGGGCTAGGCGGTGGGGAGAGAGCCTGTGATTATTGTCCACTGTTATCCCTCAGAGCCTGGGCTTCCTCTGCCTTGAGCAGGTGTACAGAAAGCTGACAAAGCTGTTTGGACTCGACATTTTACTCTGGCCTCATAAAAACAAACACACACACACACACACACACATACACACCATACACACACAAAAAAAAGCCCACCAACCCCTAAACTCCATCAAGTATCCGTTTAAACTCCCAAGTGCCCCGCGCCACCTGGCTCCATCACTCTGTTCCCTGCCCTCCTAACTCCCTCCACCCTGCTGATCTCCTCCCCTCTGCCCAACTGCAGCCTCTGTGCCCATTCCTGCATCTTCTCCCTTCTCATCCCTGACTGAGGCAGACCCAAGTGTAGGTGGGGACTGGAGTGGTGGGAGGGCACATCTGGGGCCATAGTCGCGTGACCTGGCAACTTCCCTGGGCAGTCTGTGGGGTTGTCCTCTCCTAGCCCCAGGACAGGTGACACTCAGAGCATCTCTCTCTCCCCTTGTACTTATAGCCTCCAGAGGTGAAGCCCCCAATGGAGCCTATGGGTACCCTTACATGCCCAGCGGGGCCTATGTCTTTCCCCCACCAGTCGCCAATGGAATGTACCCCTGCCCTCCTGGCTACCCCTATCCACCACCCCCACCTGGTGAGTGTGTCCTTTGCTGCCCACCCTTTCCCCACCCACTAACTACCCCTTCCAGGCAGGGGATGCAAAGGGAAGACCTGTTCTTTCACTGCTTCAGAAATAACATGCTGCAGAGGCTTGGAAGGTGCTCCCAGGGAGCTAGGTGGGGCAGCTTCTGGGAGGTAGCCTTCTCAGACGGTGAGGCCGGCTGCTCACTGAGTTCTTGTCCCTCTTATGGAGCAGAGTTCTATCCAGGACCTCCCATGATGGATGGAGCCATGGGATATGTGCAGCCCCCGCCACCACCCTATCCTGGACCCATGGAGCCTCCAGTCAGTGGCCCTGATGTCCCCTCCACTCCTGCAGGTGAGGCCCCTGAAGCAGAGTTTCAGGATCAGCCTGCTCCTCTTCAGAGCTTTGCAGAGAGCCTCAGAGACTGGCTGGAGGCCACTGGAGCCCCAAAGGAGGCCCCTGGCCTAGAGATCACCCCAGGGACCAACAGGGTGGGGGGCTAGTGGGAGAGGTAGATTCCATTCTCTTCTGTCCCTTTGCTAGTAATGTGGCTTCCCTGATATACCTCAGTCCTCTCAACTATAGAGATGATCACAGGACCACCTCGTGGTGTTGTGCCATGGGGTGAGATATATAAAGGGACTGGAAAGGACAGTGCCATTGAATGGCTGGTGCTTAAGACTCTGCTGCTTTTGCTATGGATGGGGTCGTCCGTGGGAACTGGGGTTCACTGAACTGGATGAAAGGGGGTTGCTGACACCTGTTACATATTTGCTCCCATAGCTGAGGCCAAGGCCGCAGAAGCAGCTGCCAGTGCCTATTACAATCCAGGCAACCCACACAATGTCTACATGCCCACGGTGAGTGGGAAGTTGCTGCTCCTCAGCCACACGGGCTAGGAATCGGGGAAACCTCAACCTGTCTGAACATTCTAACTTGTTCTTTTCTCCCTTTTTTAGAGCCAGCCTCCACCACCTCCCTATTACCCCCCAGAAGATAAGAAGACCCAGTAGACTCCGCCCTCCTCCCTGCCGCCCGTCTTCCTGGCTCTTTCCTACCCCTCCCTGTGGGGCTGTGGTAGGGGGGTCTGGGAGGATCTTGTTCTCCCCAGAGCTGATGATAAATAGTGATCAGGAACTAGCTTTTTGGGATTGGTATCCCAGTTTCCCATTCCAGCTCTGCCATGGCTTCCTCTCACCATCTCGGGCTCTCAGGAGCAGAGTGTCCTGCGGTTCCTGTTCCACTCTCCTTCCCACAGGAGGAACTCTCTGGCCGCCGCCTCCACCAGTCCTGCCCCCAAAGTCTGGTAGCAGTTTTACACTCAGCCTTGTGAGCTCCATGCGACTGGCCATGGGTCTTTCTGCCTGTTTCGTCAGAGCTTGCTAACATTCCTCCCACTGGTCTGTGTCTAGCCCTGGAGGGCCACTGTCCTGACAGACTGTCAGCCCACATTCCAGTCAGTCAGGCCCAGCCCCTAGTCTCGTCCACCCTCCCTTCCCTGGCCTTGGACATTCTGTTGCCACCTCTGGCTTCAGGGGCCTTTCCATGTTCCAGGGGTTGGGTGGCATCAGGAGAAAGACCCCTTCAGCCAGGGTGGAAGCACCTCTGCTCTCTGCTAATGATTCTGGAATTTAGTCTCACACTTAACTCCCCTCCATCTACAAAAAGAGTGTCAGGGGTCACAGAGTGCATGTCTGTCCCATCGTGCTGGTTGGGGGCTACCGGGTGGGCTGAGAAGCAGGATTCGGCTTTGTGCTGACCACCACAGCTGCAGGCCCTCAGCCTGTCCTTGGATGCAGGACCTTCAACCTCCATGGCTCAGATGCACGAAGATTTGCCCTATTGTTTCCAGACTGGCCACAAAGTGAGGAGATGGTTATTTAAAGAGATTCCTTATTTATTTGACAAAAAAAAAAGTTAATATATTAATGTAAAATAAACCCTGTTTGCACCTTGATTTGTTCGCTAAAACTGTGAAATAGTAAAAATGAAGTAATGACTCTTTCTGTGTGTATGTGGTGATTGGCATGAGCCCTCAGCTGCGGGCCTAGGGAGGCTGCAGAGGCTGTTCTTCCCTCAGTGAGAGCCCATTTGGTCCCCAGCCGGCCCAAAGAGGGCCCAGCCCCTGGGGAGGCCAGCCAACTCGAGTCCCAGCCTGCCACTCCTGCCTCTTCTGCTGGCTCCAGATGGGGATGCACTGGCTCTAGTAGGCTCAGGCTGGAGGCCTAAGGGAGGTGGCTTAGGCCACCTGTGAGAGGCCACCGCTTGCCAGCCCAATTGGGACAAGCTGTGTGGGTCATTGCAGCACCTGCCCTCCTGTCCTGCCTGCCTGCTTGCCCACCAGCTTACCTGAAGGTTAGGGGAAGGTAGGAAACAATCAGAACCCATAGCCAGGCTGGTGTCCCACCCATAGTGCCAGGGGCATAGGTCAGGGGGCTCTGGGAAGACATCCTGTCCCCTGGGCACTGTCTCTGGTTGTGTAGCCTCTCCTACCTGCTCAGGACCTCCCACGATGTGGAGGAACGGAACTAGTGTGTTTTTGTTTTTGTTTTTAGTGGAACTGGGGATTGAACTCAGGCCCTTGTGCTTACCAAGCAAGGGCTTATTCTACTGAGCCATCTCCCCGGCCTTGCCATGATTTGGAGGAGCATTTACTTGACCATCATAGTGAGGCAGGGCTACAGGGCTGTCCCTGGCCAGCACGGCTCAATCCTGTCACCTCCATGGAATGTCACCTGTGGGGTGGAGCAGGCTGAATTGGCCGCCTGGCTAGAAAGTGCCTCACAGAAATCCTCATCTGAGCTTGCCCCACCCTGCCCAGGCCTGGGGCCCGATCAGAGGAGCCTGGCAACAGAGCTCCTCAGGCCAGGTCAGCATGTGGGCAGGGCAGGGCACTGCTGCGCCTGCTGGGAACCCTGCACCCTCCCCAGTCCTCTGTGGGCCCCACCCTCCCGCAGGGCTCATTTTCAGCTCCAACCTGCAGAGGATCCTGGGAGGATCCCAGCCAAAGGAAAGGCCAGGGAACTTGGGAGGCAGCTTCTTCAAGGCCAAGGCGGTGACATCCTGACTCTTCCATCCCCTTCCCCCTCCCTCCACCCTCCAGCAGAGGGTGGTAGTCTCGGGGCCCTTTGCATCATCCTGTGGCTTCGCTGTCTTCACCCTACAGCAGCAGGGCCTCAGAGGGAAGCGCAGAGCCGGCCACCATGGCCACTCGCCTCTCCCACCCCCAGCGGCGCCCTCCTCTCTTGCGCCAGGCCATCAAGATAAGGCGCCGCAAGGTTCAAGACCTGCAGGATCCCCCGGCCCAGATGACTCAGGAGGTAGGAGTGGCCTTAGGGGGAAGAAGAACCAGCCTGGGGAGGCCTTAGTACTCTCAGGGTGTGGGAGCCTGGCTGTCTAGCACCACCTACCTGGCAACCCAGCCTCTGGGCAGAGCCTTCTGGGTGGGCAGAGCAGGTCTGCCATGTTCTCTGAGCTACCTTGGGCCTCTGGGGGCCTGAGCCTCTTCAGCTCCTCCCCTCTGTGTTCTGACCCTTGTACCCTACTTCTCTAGCTCCAAAGGCACCAGCCCTGTGGAGCAGGGTCTCCCTTCTGCCTGGAGACCCCCTGAGTTGCCCCAGGCTGCTGGGCATCCCCCCAGGTATCTCCCCCAGGCATTCCCCACAGCTGCTGGGCCTCACTTCCGCTGCTGGGTGAAGAGCGGGCGGCCCACAGCCGATAAGCAGTGCTGTTTCCTCTGGGGAAGGAAGAGGGTGGGGGCAGGTGATAGAGGGCCTGTGCTGCTGAGCCAGCTGAGCACCCATGGACCTCAGCCGAAGCAGGCCAGGGAACGAGCAGCACAGCCCAGGGACCAGAGCCCCAGGCGACCTGCTGTGGGACCAGGTGTGGAGCATGGGTGGGCATGGAGGCTGGGCTGCTGCAGCGGCCCTGCGCTAGGCCTGGGCCTTCCTGCCTATGTGAGCAGTACTCCAAGGACCCCTGGTCTTTCCACCTTGCTCTCCAGGTCAGCCCTGCATCCTACCACTTCTCCCCCAAAGAGGTAAGAGTCGGAGTGATGAGGGTATACAAGGGTTGGGTTGGCAGGCCTGCATCTTCCCCTCAGCCACTGGCAGGGCTGATGGCAGCACCCTCAGCAAGGAGGGAGGTACTTCTGAGCCTCGGCCTCCTCTGCCACTAGAGTGGCACTTTCCCTTGCTCTGGGTATGCAGTGTGGGTGCCAGGCTGGCTAGTGGTTGTGGGGTTCCTGGGGTGACTGACCCTGCTGTGTCTCAGCGGGACCTGCTCTATGAGGAAGCACTCTATACTGTTCTACACCGAGTGGGGCAGCCGGAGCCCAACCATGTAGTAGAGGCCTCTGAGCTGCTGCAGTACCTGCAGGAGGTAAGCCCAGCCCCCACCCACCGCCTTCTTTTGGCCTGGACTCAGGCGCCCCCTTTCCTGGTCCAGAGGCCCACCATGCGCCTCCCCACCAGGCCTTCCAGGTACAGCCTGAGGAGCACCAGCACATGCTGCAGCAGGCCAGGGAGCTTGAGGTAGTCTGGGCACAGGGGCAAGGGAGGCCCAGGGGCAAGGGGGGACCTGGAAAACAGCCTTCTTAGGGACTCAGGCTATACCCTCCCGTCCCTCTAGAAACCAGTATTTTGTCTGAAGGCAACAGTAAAGCAAGCCAAGGGCATCCTAGGCAAAGACGTCAGTGGTGAGTATGGCCCAGTACCCTGAGGAGCTTCTTGCTGGCTCTCCCTGTCCTGTGTGTGGTGTGTCAAACCCTTGAGTGAAATCCTCATCTCCCCACATCCCCCCAGGCCAGGCCTCAGTGCCCAGCATCTGGGCTAAGAGGGGTCTGCGCAGCTTTCCAACTTTTTCTCTCAGCTCTGGGAAGGAGGAGGGACTAATGATGGATCCTGGCCAACTCCCTGGTGCCTTCTCTTCCCTCTTTTCAGGATTCAGTGACCCCTACTGCCTGCTGGGCATTGAACAGGGGGTGGGTGTGCCAGGGGGCAGCCCAGGGTCCCGGCGTAGGCAGAAGGCCGTGGTGAGGCACACCATCCCTGAGGAGCAGACCCACCGCACCCAGGTCATCAACCAGACCCTCAACCCCGTCTGGGATGAGACCTTTATTCTGTACGTGGCCCTACTCCAGCTTCCTTTGTCTGAGGCTCCTCTGGGTATCAGGGTCTCCCCAGGCAATGAAATCACTGGGTCTTCGTGGTTCATGGGAAGGGGCTTGGCCCTGAGCTCTCAAGCCAGGCTAGACAGACAGAGGCCATATCTGGCGCTGGCCAGATATGTGACATACATGCCCTGCTTGCTGGTGGAACAAAGAGAGTCAGGACTTTCTTGATGAAAGAAGGGGCCACCTGAAGCCTTACCCTGCAATAGGGAGGGATGTGGGTTGAGAGGGGAGGAAAAGCAGCAAGAAGGGACCTCAGACTACACAGTAGGTGGTTTTGAGGATGGCAGCTTGGGAGGACAAGGACTCGGAGCCCACAAGGACCTCCAACCCTAGAAGGGTCTCAAACAAACCTTCTTCTCCCTGCAGGGAATTTGAGGACATAACAAATGCAAGCTTTCACTTGGACATGTGGTAAATGACAAGCATACTTTTGGGGATGGGGAAGAGAAGGGGCCAGGGGTGGTTTTTATGGTGGCACAGACCTGTAATCAAAGCTCCTGGGAGGCTGAGGCAGGAGGATTGCCATGACTTTGAGACTAACTTGGGATGCATTGTGAATTCAGGGCTAGCATGAACTATATAGTAAGAACCTGTGTCAAAGACAGAGACAGAGACAGAGAGCCAGAGAGAGCCAGAGAGGGTTCAGCGATGAGAGCAGGAGGACCTCCTCCCTGAGGGGATCAGAGATACCCTCATTGCCTCTTGCTCAATCCCGTGACCCACCAGGGACATGGACACTGTGGAGTCTGTCCGACAGAAGCTTGGGGAGCTTACGGATCTGCATGGGCTCCGAAGGTAAGTGTCATGGGGTTCACAGGGAAGGAGGGGCTCCTTCTGCCCTCTCACAAAGCACACCCCAGATGCTGGGCTGCAGATTCCACCCCTGGGCCCTGGGTGCCATAGATGGGGGCAGATTCCACCCTGATCCCCTCAGGTAGGCCCTCGGCCCTTCTCTCTCACCCACCCCATCTGAACCAGGATCTTTAAGGAGGCTCGGAAGGACAAAGGCCAAGACGATTTTCTGGGCAACGTGGTTTTGAGGCTACAGGTAAGGGGCATGGGGAGAGGGCACAGATGAATAGTGAGAGGAGGGGCTGTTGGGGCTCTGGGGAGGCTCTGGGTTTGCCCCAAGCAGAGCCTGGCATCTGTGCCCCACTGTTTGCCCACCCCTGATGCGTGAGCATTTCCTGCCTGCCAGGACCTACGCTGCCGAGATGACCAGTGGTACCCACTGGAGCCCCGCACGGAGACCTACCCAGACCGTGGCCAGTGCCACCTCCAGTTCCAGCTCATTCACAAGCGGGTAGGACTGTGCCCTGCTGCCTCAGTGGGCAGGGTGGGGAGGGCTGGCTGTAGCCCTACTCACGGCCATGCTGGCCTGTTTACAGAGGGCCACGGTAGCCAGCCGCTCCCAGCCCAGCTACACAGTCCACCTCCACCTTCTGCAGCAGCTCGTGTCCCACGAGGTCACCTTGCACAAGGTACCACCCTCCCAAACTGGGTGTCACCAAGGCTGCCTTTCAGAGCTGATGCCCCTTCACTGTCCCCTCAGGTAGGCAGCACCTCCTGGGATGGGTCACTGAGTCCACAGGCCACTACCATCCTCTTTCTCCATGCTGTGCAGAAGGACCTGTCTGACTTCCACCAGTCCATGGCGTGAGTACACAGCCTTGCAGAGAGCCCCTGGGGATGTTGCGGGATGCCAGCCTTCCCCGCTTTGTCTGCCCACCTGTAGGCTGGCAGTCTAACATCTGACCCTCTGACAAGTGATCTTTGGCCCAAGCTCTCTTTTAAGATTTAAATCAATTGTCAACACTTTTTTTGGGGGGGGGTCTTTTTGAGACAGGGTCTCACTATGCAGTTCAGGCTAGCCTTGAGCTCACTTTGCAGATGGTGTCAAATTTATAAGGATCCTCCTGCCTCAGCCTCCTGAGTGCTGGTATTGAGATTTACAGGCATGCACCACCACACCCAGCTCAGTCGCTAACATTTAAAACTCTGGAAATGAGTATGGTGGTACATGCCTATTATCCCAGCACTTGGGAAGCTGAGGCAAAAGGATTGCTGTGAGTTCCAGGCTAGCACGGGTTACAGAGTGAGTTGAAAGACAACCTGAACTGCACAGCAAAACTCTGGTGAAAAGAAATGCAAAGCACCAGATCTCTAGCTGGTCACGTAATAGAAACACTCACTGGACTTGCGGGGTTGGCCAGGTCAGAGCAGCAGGTCCTCCTGGGTCCAGCACAGTTGCCATCAGACCCATTTCCTTATAACTCCCGAGTCCTTCTGGGTATTTGAGTTTACTTCCTGCCTTAACTCCACCCCACTTCCCAACGCCATAGCTCCCAAGTCAGCAAACAAGCAAACGTTAACTGACGTCAGCAAAGGTGTGTAGAATGCCTCTCAGGTCCCCTGGGACATGCCCAAATCTGGGAATACCAGGATGCCAGACATTTCAGGGTCTGTGAAAAGTGGCAGTGCGGTTGCACCAAAGGAAAGAAAGACAGCAGGATGTGCCTGGGGGCTGGCTCCAAGCTCAGCATCTGGGAAGTAGGAGGCGGAGGAGGGTGAGTCTAGGCGGCATTGCTCTGCAGATGAGAGTGAGGGGCCTGCTTGGCCCATAGAGCCCAAGCACTCGGTGCAGGTGGCAGCAGTGTCCAGTGCCTTAGCCTGTTCATGGGTTGCTCTTCTTCCCTCCCCTCCATGTTCTTTACTTGAACCTTGTCCAAGTGAATTGTCACCGCTGTCATTTTTCCCTGAACTATCTAATACAGGGAAATTCCAGCTGTGGTTTGCTGAATGTGGGTGAAAACTCAGATCCCTAAATCTGATATTTTCAAATGAAGCAAGAAATTAAAGAAAGAGGGTCTGGGGAGATGGCTTAGTGGAATAAGCACTTCCCTGGCAAGCGTAAGGGTCTGAGTTCAATCC
>NDGN011553381.1:7631-23359 GCA_002564285.1 Tympanoctomys barrerae | reverse complement strand
TTTTTTTTTTTTTTTGTGGAACCAGGGATTGAACTCAGGCCCTTGCGCTTGTCAGGGAAGCGCATATTACACTGAGCCATCTCCCCGGCCCCTGGATCAGATATACTTTCAACTACTGCTTCCAAACATAATTTAGTTAGGAGTTTTGGATAAGGGAAGTTTATCTTTTTATACCCTGTATTATATATCAATCATATCATGTTGTATTATTAAAACTATCTTATCTGCCAGGCATATGGCTCAGTGGCTCAGTGTTTGCCTGGCAACCACAAGGTCCTGAGATTCCCCATGCCAAAAAAACCCCCAAATACACAAAACTCCAAACTGTATCTTACCAATTATGTAATTTTTATAAGTACATTAGCTGGTTGATATATAATGGTGGAATTATATGCTGTGATGGTTTTTGCTGTTAATACAAAAGACTACAAATACACAGTGGTCAAATTTACTCTTAGGCATTCTCTACCCTGTACTTTTCTGCTTCTATCTTTTATCTTTTGGACTGGCCTCTCTAGACAGGGTCAAGGGCTTCATCCTCTGGGCTCCTGGAGTAATATATAGTCACTCTTTTGGTGCCCTTTTCACATTGGTGTTTGTTGGTTTACATATCCAGGAAGGTTAGATCAGGGGGTCAGTCACATCTCTAATACCTACAGTCATATTGTGTCTGATTGGTGCAGATATGGAGTATATGTGTGGCAAGTGAAAGAACAGTTCTTTTCATGTCATTCTGTTTAAATCTATTTTCTGTTCTAGGATTCAGATCCTGGTTGCATCTGACATATCATAAAAAAGTCCCCAGTTATGGGCAGAGTTGCTTATTATACCCTGGAAAGCCCTCAGAAGGTAACATGATCTATTCTGCTTTTTTTAAATTGAGATTTTTATCTTCTAAGTCATCTTTATCAGTTCTGATTTTTTTTTAATTTCTACTTTTTTCACAAAAAGGAAAGAATTGTTTGTAGTCTTCTTTTCATCTTTACAAACTTATTAGTAATCTCTTCCTTACCTTTTCTGAGTATATATGATAAATAAAATCTGTATATATTTAAGATGTGTGATGTTATGTTTTGATATATGTGTATTGTGTTTTACAACAACCAAGCTTTTTAATGTCACACATATTGATGGGTTTTATTTATCACGATATACCTCCTTTAAAACTAAATAAAAAACTCAATAATAAATGATTATTATAGCTTATGAGTTCATAATTGCTTCAACATCTTGGTCTATTTGTTTGCCTATTGTTACTCAGATTAGTATCTTTAAACAAGCATTTCAACTTCAAGGAAAAAAGGAAGTTATATCAGGTTTGGATTTGTACATAAAAGGCTGGTGATATAATTAAAAATTTATTTCTTCCAGTAGTTCTATTAATCATTTTTAATATTCTCAAGGCTTGTTCACATATTTTATGAGCTGAATGTATAAAGTTCATAAAAATTTAACTTATTGATTAATTATTAAAATGCTTTTCAGGGTAAAAAGATCATTTGACATGATCTCATTTTCTATGAGAGCCAATAAATAACTTTTAGCTAATTTCTTCAAATTACACATTAAGTAATTCCTCAAAACACTGATTTGTTTCCTTTTCCTAAGAGAAGGGCAAGTAATTTTATAGTTTCAGTAGGTATTTTCCTTCTGTGCAGATTTGGCATAAAATTGTTAATATGAGTATGACATTTGCATAGAGTGTAAATGAATATTTTGATACCTTAATCTGTTTTCTTTCCTTCCTGCTATTATTTATACTATTTAGAGGAAATATGCTTGAGTGAGCCTTATTTATGTTTTAGAAATAATTGTTCCCTCTTTTATATTTATTCTGACTCTGACTTGGGAGATTTGTTACCTTAATAATGACATCAACTAATTTTCTAGTAGTTTGAGTTGCGAGAACTCTACAATGGTCCAGAGGAGTATGAATTAGGTCATAAAGAGAAGACCATCTAGCATGCTGAAAATGACCTTTTTGGTCATCACCATCTCAGTACACAGGAGGGCACTCACCCTGACTACTTAGGTGACTGCATGAGAAACAGCAGTTTTGGGTGGGCTTGAGTCTCGATGCCATGACTATTCCCAATTGCACTTAACTTTTCTGCATTTCAGCTTTTTTAATCTGAAAATTTCTTACATCACAGGGTTACTATGAAGAAAAATAAGATAACATATAAAAGAACCTTAAAACAATGTATAGTATGTACTAAGCACTCAATTTACCTCAGCCATCATTAATTTAATTTAATAGCCTGGAAAAATATGCAAATGTAATAATTCATATATAATTTAATTGTGAACAAAGAGGAAGTAATACAAATTTCTCATTTTTTATGAGGAATATGAGACATAACTTTATGAACTGTCTATTTTATGACATTTTGTGACAAGTTAATACTTATTTTACTTGTTATAGAGTGGTGAAAGCTGGAAATGCTTTGGTCCTGAGAAAAATATCTACCCTGAGACAATTCAAGTCATTAGTTGCTAGGCAACCCTGTGTCTCATGATACTTTGTCAAAAGTATAAAGAAACACCCCTACTGTGGTTCCTAAGTTCCTATTCTCCCATCCAGAAAGATGCCTCCACCTGACCTCAGCTTTTGTCTCATCTTTATTTTCTGAATCTTCTCACTGTTTTTTCCCTTGAGACCATTGAGAGCTGTGAAACTGTGGCGTCAAACCAGTAACCTTCTCCTTTACCAAACATGCCTATCTTACAAGAAGGAAACTCTCATGCACATGGGACTTCCATTACTTACACAAATAAATGCAAATTGTATGCAGCATTGTCCTTAAAGTTAGGTGAAAATAAAACTAATAATACTGGAGAGTAAATGGATATAGATAGAAGCCAGCTCAAAGAGAAATTTATTTGAAGATTTGTATTTCATCACGAAAAAATTGTGAATCTGTTGTTTGGCTCTGTCATTCAGATTTTAGGAGGAAAGCCCTGGCATTTTTCAAATTGGGAAACTGAACAGAGAATTATAAAGAGATTATTTGTCAAGCTATAGGTAGGTTTTAAGGTAATTCCTAGATAATAGAACATTTGCTGGGTCTCTTGGAAGGTTTGGGGTTAGTCATATGGCTCTCAGACCCAAAGAGTCCAAGGGTGGATGGAGCTACCAGACTCCAGCCTATTTAGTAAGATTCCTGGATTTGATGAAGCCGGAGGTCATTATGAGCCATCCAGACAGTAAGAGATCCAGGAAATAGGTGCCCCTAGCCTCTTCTTCCTCCTTGCAACACTGTCAGCATATTTCATTTCCAAATACAACAGAACAAGATGAATGATGAGAAGAGCAAATGACAGACTCTAGCATGAAATGTTTATGTTTGCTTCAATATGAAAAAGTCTTAAGTATGCACCCATTAAAATTACCACTAAATACTTTAGGAATGTTGGTGCTTCAGGGTGGAAGTGTCTTTGTGTCTTGCTTTGGGTAGTATAGAGATAAGTAAGTCTTTGACTGAAGAGCTGATCTCTGGCAATTTTGAATCCTCATTTCAATGCCATGTTGCTGTGTTAGTTTTCTATTGCCACATAATGAATTAGTTCAACTACCTACCACAGTACAAATTTGTTTCCTCAAAATTTTTATAGTGAAGAAGTCTGGGTACAGTGTGGCTTGATACTCTGCTGAGGGTGTGACCTGGATGAAATCCAAGGTGCTGGTCCAGGATGCTGTTCACATCTGTACTTGTGGGTCCCCTTCTAAGCTGACTGGTTGTTGGCAGAATTGACTGCCATGTAGTTGTGAGAGCACGTTCCTGTTTACTTTCTAGCAATCATTTGGGGACTGCTTTTAGCTCCTACAGAGAGTGATTCCTGCAGATGTAGTCTCTGCAGGCAGATTGCAACATGTGTGCTAGATTTCTTTCAATCCCAGTTAGCTGCACCCTGTCTCTTTAATTGTTTATTTTCTGGAACCAGTTGGAGAACACAGACTTTTAAAGAGCTCATGTGGCTATGACAGTTCCAGATAATCTCCTTATTTTAAGCTCAACAGATCTTGAACTTAAATTACATTTAATAGTGATTGAATAAACAGAAGAAAGCATCAACATCAATGGCTAAGGCTCTTTGGAGTTCTTTGGGAATTCTGCTTACCACATTGAGGCTGAATAAGTCACAGAGGGCAGGTTATGGAGGGACTGATGATGTCACTGCTGACCTCTGAAGCTCAGGTAACTTTTGGGTCTCTAGAATTGCATAAGTTGCAAATATAGATGCCTTGAGGGGTTAAACAGGTCACACAGCTCAACCATGGTAATGATATTATTAGTGACAACATCAATTTACACTTTGGGGACTAACTGCTTTATTCAATATTGCAAATGTAATCTCAACTCAGAGTTAAAATGCTCAGTCTAATATAATAATAATGCAAGATTTGTTAAGACAGGGAGTTCTCCCCTTACCAGTTGTTATAGTTTTAACAAGGTTTGGGGTTCTCAGAGACACAATCTCCATGGTGAGTCAAGGCTTGGTGTGCAGGGTAGCACTGTTAGAAAATGCTGGTAACTTTGGGAAATGGAACTTTTGTTCTATGGAGGTGTGAAATAGTTCTGCTATGGCCTTAATGGTGGTGCTCATGTGATGGTTGATATAAAAGCATCAAGCTTGGTCCTGCCCATTTTCCTCTCCTGTGGATGCTCCTACCACTACCGCTCTCCACAGTGCCACATGGAGATGATGCCAGCACCATGTCCCTTACCTCCACAATATGTGAGCAAAATAAATCTCATTTTTATAAGTAGCCTGTATCAGGTATTATAATGATGAAAAGCTGATTAACACAACAGCCCTATGTGGAGGAGGGAGTAGAACTTCTGATATTTTTCTCTTTCTACATCTATGATTCTATTTCTGCTAAACAATCTAGTTGAAGATCAGGGAGGAAATGGGAAAAAGAGGACCTGCAGTCTCTTGTGAGTGTTTCCCACTCTCGACATGGCACATACTTCCCATCTAACCTGCATACCTTGGCTTTCTGTAGGCTCGGTGGAGACTCTCCCCCCAATGCACTCAGGCATCACCAGGGATCTGAAGTTTCAGGTCTCTTAACACTGATGAAGTATTCACTCATGACCTATGGTCATAAGCTCTTAGTTCAACTCCGGAGTCTGAAAGGTCTCTGGCAGCAGGAAGCTATAGGACAAGAGATTCGTTACTGAAGGTTGAATATATTCTCAGTTTTTTCACAGTTTATGATGCTCACTTATACAGCTTGACTAATCTCTCTGTTGTATTGCTCATCTTATAAAACTGATTTGTAGGTGTTCTTCCTATTTTCTAGATTCTAATATTTTGTCAGTTATGAGACTTTTGTCTTAATTGGCATGTGGAATCTTTTATCATATCTAAGTCTTAAATTTTGATGTAGTTAAATTTATCAATTTCATTCCCTCTTTTTCCTTCCTTTTAAAATTTGCTAATAGTTTATTAGTATTTAATTTTCTGTTTTAAAACTTATATTTGATGTGACAATATTAATCAAAATCTTTTCCTAATTCTTATAGACCTGACAACTATAAATGCTTGAGTGGATTGCCCTCATACTTTAAACGATACAGGGAAATACTTTTATAGACAAATTTAATGTGTCTCAAAGCTGCGTTTCAAATAACTCCTGGTATTTATCCAAATTTATAAAAAATTTACTAGAAAGAAGAAAACGGCAAAATTCCAGGTTTTTAATAGACAGTGTTCCAGCTATGAAGATGTATGAGTAAAAGGAACTGACATTTATTGGCCTCTATCTTTTAATTCCTACAATTTTGCAAAGTAAGAAGTATTGTTACCCTCAATTTGCAGAGGAATGCACTGAACCTCAAAAGGACAAAATGACTTAGCCAAGGAAGGTAGCTGAATTTAAAGATGAGATCTGAACCCAGCGCCCTCTGTTTCTGAGCATCAGGATTTGTTATTCATCTCTTTAATGACCTGATTTATGTCTCATGTATCTGCCAGTCTACAAGTGGACCAAAGCCAATGTACATTTATACACAATATCATACAAGGTTGGGTGTATGTGCCCATCAGGATGTTGGACACATATCCATTATATTTTTTTGTTTCCGCTCATACTAAGAGAACACTTATAATAAGCAAATACCTTTCCAGTCCTTTAGTAACTCTTGCTTTTAAACACCTGTGATATCTTTGACCATGACATTTTGCTTAGTTTTCCTTTTTAATGTCAGGCCAAACTTATTGCACAGTTTGATTGAGAAGTGTCAAGAGGGACTAAAAAAGGTAGAGGGAAGTATCATTCCTGAGATGCCAACACTCCCACCATAAGTTTCTGCAAGCTCCTTCAGCTTCCACCCTGACAATTTGAATTTCAACTATGTTAGTCCTTCATGCTACATTTAGAAATAGCTACAGAGCATGGTTAATATAGTCATTAGCACTAAAGTTTTTGTTACTGTGAGAATCGTATTGAAAAAATTAAATAATGTTGGCACATGAGTTAAGAATGTGTGTGCTGTGGTCAGAATGCTAGTACCCACTTAAAGTGATGTTGAAATCTTTGCACCCAAGGTGGTGGCATAAAGTGGCAGAGCCTTTGGGAAGAAATTGCTTTACGGTGGTAGAGCCTTAAGAATGGGATTGTGACCCTTATAAAAGAGGCCTCAGAGATATCCTCACCCGTCTACCATATGAGGACATAGCAAAAAAGTAATCTATGAGCAAAGGAAGGGATTTTCCTAGCCTGCTGAGCTGTGGGAAACAAATTTACATCATTTAAAAGCCACCAGTTAAGGATATTTGTTACAGCAGTCTGAACTAAGACTTGTAGTTGATGGAGCATGACTCTAATGGGGCTTTAAAGAATGCCTTCCTAAACACGATTAGTACAAATCTTTCTTCTCATTGAACTAGGAGAAAGTAGCTATAGATATCATGTCTTCATCTTGTGCTATGAATAAATACTATGAAGACAACCACATGCAATGTATTAATTACTGTAACTGTCCTCCTAACCTGTTTTGAAACTATCTCACTGCTATTTCCTTATCAATAAAATTAATTTTTTTTTTAAAAAGAGTGCCTTCCTAAGAAACAGGGGCTTTGAGCTCACAATCAGCCCAGTAAAGTCATGCCACACTGAGAAGGCTGGTCTTCCATGTACTACACAACACTCAAGATGTGGATTCCTGAGAACTGTTGGCTAGAAATGGTGCCTAGGAATACTGATGCCGTGGGGGCGACGTGAACAGTTACGGCAGAAAGCAACCCAGCTCTGCCGCACCAAGGACCACTGCCTGATTAGCCTCTCTCGGAATGGTTTGGGGAAATGCATGCTGTTTAAGTTTTGCATTTTGCCAGGAGTGAATGTCTAGTTAGGTGAGGACAGCGTTGGCTACCACTTAAGGTTGAAATTGGCTCCATGTACACATTACCTGGAGGGAGAACATGGCTTCTGCATGTTTTGAAACATTAACTATTTTACCTTGTTATTGGGAATTAAACCCAAGCCGTTTGTATCTAGCTCAATCATCAGCAAGTTTTAGGTATTTTTTTATTTTGAGACAAGGTCTTTTCAAAATCCCATGAGGAACTCAAATCTAGGATTCTCTTGATTCAGCCTTCCAGTGCTGGACTTACAGGCCTGGGCTACTAAGTCCAGCTTCTAAGCCCCCTTCCCATTTAAAAAGATTTTTAACATTGTTAATAAACCTAAAATCTTAAAAAGGGACCAAAGTACAGTATCAGGTGATTTTTTTGTTTTGTTTTGTTTTTTGTTTTTATGTATTTGGTATAGGATCTCACTATGCAGCTTGGACTCATAGTGCTCCTCCTGTTTTTAGCCTCTCCAGTGCTGGGATTACAGGTGTATGCCACCACTCTGGGAGTCAGTTGCTGGCTCAGTGAGCCTAGGGGTCGGGCTGGCACAGCATGCGGGACTGGGGATCGAACCCTGGTCCCTGTGCTTGTCTAAGTGGGCACTTAGTCTGCTGAGCTATCTCACTGGCCCTGTGTTAGTTTTCTTAATGGTCAAACCAGAATAAAGAACATGGTTGGAATTTCTGTGCCCCTCTATGAATACAGGTGATAGAACCAGAATTTACTTAGTTATGACTAAACAGAGAGGCTGGAACTACAGGACAGACACCCACATGGCCTTGGGCAAGAGGCATCTGAGCAAAATAAGAAAGAATTCTAGGCATCTGCACCCCATCTACCTCTATTTCCATCCATATTAAGCTCTCATCATTCACCAAATGAGAACACTCATTTCACCTGCTTAGATAAGCACACTGTGCAATCACATACATATACAGGCATGCACACACACACACACACACACACACACACACTCTTCATGCCATCAAGAACAGGAAAAACTACTGATTTGGGGCCTAGAGACATTACTGATCCTATGGAAATTCTTTTAAATAAAGGAGAAATTTTTTTCATTTTAAATACTTTCAACTCTCCTGCAGATTCTTAGCAAAAAAGTGTCACATGGGAAATCCACAGGTTCTGAACATTTAGGGCTGAAAGAACAAGCTCAACAGCAGTAGCAACAGCAATAACATCAACAAAAATGAAAATCTTCAAAATTCCATGTTACATTTATTATGAAAAGTGAGAGGTAGAAAAATCATATTCTAAATGTTTTGAAGGTAAAACTAAGTCATCAGTTCAATCTTTATATTACCATCCATTTAAAAATCAAATTTGCAATTAAGGTGGGATTATATTTAAATCAAAAATATCTTTGTCCTTATATAAATAATGCCATTCCTTCTTTTTTGTAGAAAATAAGTTTTATTGGTCATAAACCATTTTATGATCTTGATATATAGACATCATGATGAGACAACTTTAGGTTCTAATGTGGACACAGTTATACTTTTCATTTTGAATACTACTATTTCTTCAGTGGTTTAATGTTACACTACACTTTTTGTCTTTCTCAGCTGAGTATTCACATACAAATGATTCTGTACCAATAGGTATAATTTTTCGGTGCTATTTAAATTAATACACATCTGAAATTACACAAGATTCTACATTACGCAACAGCAACAACCGATAAATGTCAAGATTTCAGGTATTCTGCTTATATAAACTATATATTTTTATAGCTAAAACCCATTACTTTCTGTAGCATTAAGTGTAATATTCTTATCATTAGCTAAATTCAGTTATAAAGATAGCACATTCATTCTCCAAATATGAAGATGAATTAAAATGTTTTTCTTACCTCTTACTGAGAAGTGGTTATTTCATACTTTTCTAATAAGATTCTCTACCAAAGGGTGATGGTGGTATTTCCATTTATCTTCATCCAATAACCAGCCAACAAAAGTTTTAGAGTCAAGGAATCAGGGTCAAATTATATTGGATTTTAGAAACTGGGTCACACATTTTGATCTCTAATAGAACGTCTCTTTTGAGATGAGAAAAATTTTAACAACATCAACTCACTGATTAGAATGTGGTAAAATGAAAATTCTTATTCAGTGTTGACACTTTCTGGTTAATAACTCTGATTTTGGTTATCTAGTTCACATAAAGTCATTTATCATCTATAATAGTAATTCAGTTTTTGAGTCCCTCTTAAGGGACACCCAGTTGCTCAGATCTTATAATTGTACTCAAATCATCTGTACCCTCTTTTTAATTTTAATTTTTTGTGTTGGTAAAAATTGTTTTGCTGATCTCAAAAATTCCTTCAATTGTTTTCCACTATGAGTGACCGAACATGCTTTTCAAATTTGGGGATATGTCTAAAAAAAGGGTGAGGGATAGGGCTTTTACTAGCCTGTGCAGATAAACACACTGAAAAATATCCAAGTAGAGTGTCCAAAACATAACATTGGCTTTCTTCCGTGTCATTTTCAGGTGAAACATTAGGTGTTTAAGAACAGCAGTAATATTTTGAAGTGACTTGGGTACCAGTTAATGAAGACATTAACTAGAATTTTGGAAGCAAGGCAAAAATTTTCTACCAAGGAGTATTACCAGTTAATAAGGGTCCAGTGTTAATAGTCATAAAACAGAAAAGTTATGGAAAGATATAGTTGCCAATGAGTTGTTTAAATTTGTGATTTGTTCAAATATATTAATCTGAATAAAACACATTTATATGTGCATACATATGGGGATATGCTACTTACATTTACTCGATGTGTAGGTTTTTATGTGTAGACAGTGAAAATACATTGTAATTAGCCCTTCTTAGGCTTTTGGACTGCTGTTTCTTCCTGCTTGCCTATAAATGCTTTGAGGATTTAGGTAATTCATATGAGGCATGTACACAATCATACCTGCAGTATATACATTCTAGTCACACTGGACGCAGAGAGGATGTATGAGGAATGTAACTCGTCCCAGTGATCAAAGAACTGATCTTACCTGTGACTAATGGCGTGGTTAATTATCCCTGGCATATTCAGTAATATGCCATTGTACTGATTGAGATAGTCAGCCTTTGTGATAATCATGTTATCTACTCTCAAAGATGAAAAAGAGACAGAACATAAAACCAGCCCCCTTTGATCTGCAAAAATGAAAAGACAAATTCCTGAACACACACACACTTTTGTTGGCTTTATTCACTTTTGTACATGTGCCTACTGGATGATGGGAATTGGCCTTTAAATGGGATACAGCACTTTATTTTTTTCTACACACAAAAATAGCAAATCGATTACTCACAGACTGTACATACTTACAAAATGTACTGACCACGACCAACCACAGTATTATGCACAACACAATGCTCACACATTAGTACAGCAGAGATAAATAGAAATTTAGTAACTGCTAGTATGTTTTTTTTTTTTTTTTTGAGTTTCAGGTCATCTAGACCTTTTTCAACCTCCCGAAGGAATCTCTAGATGTCCTTAAAATAAGAATTGGTCTCTCCTCTCCTCCAGGGGTTCAGGAGTAGTTCTATAATACTGTCATCTTTTAATTTACCTGCTTCATTCTGAGACAGGTAGAAGAATATTTAGTCAAATATGTGGTCTAAAATGCTAAGGAATCTAAACTAAAACAAGTAAGGATGCACTTTCTACTCATTCAATATAGTTTTCTTTACACACAGCTTTTACATGTTATTAAAAGCAATGATTTCAATCAGAAATTGCTTAAGTGCTTACATTTTTTCTAAAAAAGACTATTTAATTTTAAAGTAACAACGAGTAATAATACTAGCTGCGATGTTAAAAAAAGTTATACTTTATCCCCAGAGATAAACTGTTGACATCTCTACATTTAAGATATCAGGAAAAAATATATTTTTTTCCATCAAATTCTCCCAAACACCCTCAAATTACTACTGTACCTCATAATTATTACCATACTGGTTGATAATGAGTATCTCTTCCTGAAGTGTAAAATATGGGATTCTAATTTGCTACTATTTTGCAGCCAATTAATTCTGAGTTTGAACCCAGGAAGACACTTAATGAACTTGTATTTAGAAATGACCACCTGGAGCATCTTTTCCTGTAAGGCATTAGTTGAGGCCCCCTTTGATACAAGTTCTTGGGTTTTCAAAATTTTACAGGTGGGAGCTCAAGTTTTTCATAGCTAAGATTGAGAATCCTCTGGGTAGATTAACTAAATTGCCTTCTAACATGCTAGTGTCCAGGAAGAGTAATTTCTGAAAGTTTAACCACTTAATTCACCAAAAATTCTGTTGGGACCTTTCTTGAGTTTTAAGCCAGCAAAACTTTTAGTGGCTCTTCCTCTTTCCTGGCTAGCATAAAAGCAGAGATGGTACCTGTGTCTCTGGTCCTGTTCACCAGTATTTTGCTTCTCCTTATGAAGCTCCTAAACAAATGTATTTTTTTTTTCCAACAAAACAGAAATTATGCCTTCATTTATTTTATCCTCTGGGTTATAGTCAGTCTTCACTGAGCAAACCACAATTACATAATTGTGTGCCCATAACAGATGCACTTGCTGGTATAGTGGCCTCATTTTTGGCACATTATTGCTTGGCTTTAATTTCATATTCAACAGTCTTTATTCTCATGATTAATATCTGAGATAGCTGGGTCTTAAAAAAAACTTGTAAATGACATCTTGTTGCACCATTCTGGCCCCCACGGTCATTTCACCAAGTCCCATGGTTATGTCAGAGTCCTTTTATAATGATCATCACCTTGGCTAACAGCCAAAAGTAATGTTTCGAGATCGCGTCTGTCTGCATCTACACACATATACAGATGTAGAGGAGTTACTTTGAGAGAGGTTATTTGGTTGTGGCAAGTGAGTAGTTTAGCTGGTGAGTGTTCACAGTTACAAGTAGCAGTAGTGACCTCTGGTAGATGCCACTGATTACTTATGAAACAGCATTTTTTCCACCTCAACTCATCTTCGTTTTCATCCTTGGTCATTGTAAGACAAATCTATTTGATCTCTGTAGCCAATAATTCTCTCAGAATTTTTTTGTCTGAGAGTAGAATAAAGTTCATGGACATCTGTTTCAGCATTTATAAGACTGTATTTCTCCTTTTGCAAAAAAGACAGTCCAACATTGTGCAGTCATTCTTAACCACCTGTGTCTGCACAGATGACATTTGTAATTACTCAGCCAGTTGCAGAATTTCATTAAGAAGGGTAGAGTTACAAGGATGGATGAGAGATTCAGCAAATCACCTGTTATTTGCAGGGCAGCAGCAGCTGACCTGCATTTGGAGAGTCCACCAAAAGGGCTACAGATGACAAGGAACACTGTTCACGACGGAAAAAAATGCTCCGATATAGACGTGAAATGGCAAACACTGAAGCGGACATAGACAAGACTTCTGATTCACTGTGCACACAAGCTGAGGGTGGGGATGAGGGGTTGGCTCGGAGTTCACTGTGCTCTTATCACACAGGGAAATTCACAGGCTTCATTTCTCAAACACCACGTAGGACAAAGCAGGAGAGAGTAAACAGCCTCATGTCCATGGCAGCGCTGTAGATAATGAGTGAATCAGGCAGGCAGAGGCCTATACAAGGCTGCAAAGGGCCCGGTTTTGCAATAAACACACATATATACAAACCTTAGCTTAATATATTGTTTCTCCTTATACTAATTACGAAAAAAGTCAGCAAGGGATATGGTGAAATATGTGGTAGCAGAAGTAGATAGTTTTCTTTTTTAACACTTGCAAAATATGGAGGAGGAAAAGATGACAATAGTTTCTCACATTTTGGCAACAAAACAGTTAAGAATGACCACAGCAAAGACCAGACAACTTATATTAATAGTGTACTTGTAAATATCCTCTGTAAACAAATGTTAGTCACAATGTTTTTTAATCTTTGTGTGATATATACAGCTATCCTCGGAAGGATGGGGACTTCCTAAAATGAAAGGAATAATTTTAGAATAAGCTGGGGATGGTAAAACCTCAATAATCTTGGATACAACCAAATGACATTTTTCTCTTCTTTCTAATTTAAGACATGAAGTTTCTGTTAAGAATTCGGTATCAAAATTAAACCTCTAGGTTATATGTTGCACATGTAAACTCAGTCCAATTTTTTGACTTTTCATGTTTAACCTGTTATCCAAAATAATAGTATCAGATGATTCTGAAGATTAAACATTATCCATGACCAAATCACATTCAATACTATTGAACTTGTCAAGGTAGGAAAACATATTAATATACTTTATAAATGTTTCACTTTGGACACAAATATAGAGATTTATGGTTAACCTTGAGTTAATAGAATCTTCAAGTTAAGCCACTGACCCAAAACAAAAGGAGAAATCAGGATTTTACTGTATGTAAAGTAGCTGGCCTATGGAACCAAGAGCCAATAATCTGAGAGGACATAATTAGAAAAACATTCAAGATAGATGTATGGTAGATGAAGCAATGATATTATTTCCTTGTGGTCATAAAATAGAATCATGTATCTTTTAAAATTTCTGTAAATGGTACAGCATCATCAAATTATGAATGTTGAGTGATCTTCCCAAGTACTGAAGTGTAACTCACTCTTTTATTACTGGGTTAAGAACTATTGTCTGTATCTTGATTTAATGAAATATTTCTTATATATATTTTAAAAAAACAAAGACACGTTGACAAGGACCAAATCATATGCAAAAGCTATTCTGGAAAACCAAATTACTTTCAAGTCAATATGTGTTGTGGAGGTAAAGCATGGACTAAAGGAGAAAGTTCACTGGCAATGCCGGGGAAAGGACTGCCTAAGGGCCTCTGTTACATGAACCAAAGGCATCTCATATGATGTGTGAAACTTCTGATGCTGTGTTGCAGACTGAAGTGAAAGGAAAATTTCAAACAAGGATTTATTGCCAAAACACTATCTTAAATAGGTTCCTATCTTATCTGTTTGATGATCTGTTTCTAAAAGCTATTAGTTCTATAAGATTCAATAAGCAAAAAAAAAAAAAAAAGGTTTTGTTCTATTTTGTGACAATTTCTAGAGTGTTACAGAAATCAAGAATTTAGTTCTAGCACCACAGAAAACCAAACGTACTAACTTGAACATTATTTTCTTGAAAATTTCACTTGAGAGACACAACTATGATATCAAATGAGCAGTTTTGGTTTACTTAATGTAGCCTAGATGCCTACAACTGTCTTCTGCTTTAATTAACTATTTATAAATCAGGTGGTTACTCTAAACTCATGAAAATAAATATTATTGCCAGATGCTGACTCCTTTCTTCTCTGTTTTCATGCAGGAACATCCTGTTCTAGCTGCTTCACAGCTGAGGATTACCTGGGGCCCACCCAGCTGGAGTGGGCCCTGTTGACAGCTGCCCCTGTGTACACAGGGTGGACCGTGTGTGTACACAGCACGTGTGCTAGCCGGGCCAGAGACAGCCCAAGAGTGAGAGAAGACAGATTATATTCTTATAAAAGGCATCTCCGATAAATGGGTACTTAAGGCCAAATGAGAGTTTTAAACTAAATTTCTAATCATTAATAGTAATTTGATGGTAATTTCTACTTTAGATAGCATTCTTAATAGAGGCCAATTAGTAAGAAACTGAAAAATGTGCCTTATTATACACTTCATTATAAGTCCTAGATATAACAACTGTAATTAGCATTCTCAGGCTGTGAGAATGCTGTCAGTGCTGTCACTGTGTCTACTTATGCAGCCTGCATATACAGTTAAATTGCTTTGCAAGAAATCAAAGCTGTTTTATTAATTTGGGTTGGGTCCAGTGTGGCCTGTGGTGCTAAAGTTCAGGTCCAATTTTTTTTCTCTCTTTGAGTTGGAAAAAAAAAAAAAAAGCCAGAATAGGTATTGTGAACTGGTGGTACCAATGGTACTTGAATCTCTTAGGAAAACAAGACATGGCCAGATATTCTCTGCTGGTTCACTGGGATAAGGAATTCAGAGAGGATACCTAGCATGTTCACAACATTTAACCATCTTTTACATGCAAGGTGGAGATCAGGGCTGTCACTACAATGATTCCAGGGAGGAAAGCCTCTCCGGTGCTTTGAGCCCTGCCTCTGTTCTCCAATACTCCACCTCGCACTGGTCCCCAAGGCCTTGGTAGATACTCCTGGGTCCCTGGGACACCCTCCTTTAGAAATAAGAGAGGGCTACGCTCCAGCAGGCGCTCGTGTTCTCAGGGGACTCCAAAGCACAAAGTATGGTTTCTCAAAGACCTTTCTGCTGAGGAAGGCTGACATAGGACAGTATCTCTCTTAACTTCAATACACTTTTATTTTTTTTTTTTTTTATTTTTTTTTTTT
>NDGN011553379.1:0-17718 GCA_002564285.1 Tympanoctomys barrerae | reverse complement strand
CTGGAGGTCACTGCGGGCACGAGGAGTGTGTGGCCACTGCACACAAGATGCGGCTGACATTCTCACCTTTGCCCCTGCAGCCACCTCACCATCACCATCCTGTCTCCCTCCAGGAGCAAGGCCCCAGGAAGGTGACCATCATGCAGCACTTGAGGTCTGGCCATCCCAGGCTCACCCAAGGGACCCTGGCAAAGAGCAGGGTCTGGGCTCCTTCCCAGGGGGCCCTGGAGAGCCCACAGCCCAAGCCCAGCACAACCTGGAATAATGGATTGCACGGAGCAGAAGCATAATGACGGTGGAGCCAGCTGAGGTCATCCACAGAATGGTCACCCTGTTGCCTGCTTCTTCGTAACGTGCTGCTGCTGAAGAGCGACCCACGGGCCAGGGTCCCCCAGCGGCTGCCCTCCCGCCCATGTAGGGCCCAGCCACCACCACCAAGAGCCTCTTGGGACCCTGAGGCAGTGAGTGAGCGGCCTGCGGACACTGCATGGTCAGAATGTCCTCCAAGAAGTGCACACGGTGGCAGGGTGTCTGCCCCTGTGCTGCTCACAGGTAATCACAGGTGGCATGAGCTACTGCCTCCCGTCTCACTTGTTGTCCTACAAACACTTACTTGCAGGCACTACTATAGGTGACCAAAATAGATTCCACAGATGAGGGGTTAGGGGTTTGATCCCTGGTGTGCCGTGTCAGCTCCACCCCCAGGGTGAGCTGAGGTGGCAATTGAGACTGGGCTTAGTGGCAAACCCCTGTAATCCCAGCACTTGGAAGGCTGAAAAACAGGAGGATCACTATGAGTCCGATCTGTGTAGTGAGACCCTATAGACCCTGTACTAAATATTTAATTTTTTTTAAAAAAAAGACTCCATCCCCAGGGCATTGCGTGAGCTGCAGATGGGACAAAAGTGAGTGACATCACATTTGCTAGGTGACAGACCCTTTGGGGCAGGCCCACCATGCCTGAGCACAGCCAGGGGACTCAGTGGGCATGGCCAGAGGTGGTAGACAGGAGGGCTGGTGAAGCCTGGGGATCATCACACTAGCAGAACGCAGTGGGCCCTAGCGACCTTGAGAAGCTTGGGGTCCTGCTGACACTGCTGTAGAGCCGAGGTATAGGAAGACTGCACACCTTGGCCCACCTCAGCACCTGCTTCCTTCCTCCTCAAGCCTCAGTTTTCAGTGCCCCAGGCACGGTCCAGGAGGCAGGGCCAGAAACCTCTCCGCTGGGCTTCTGCGGTGGCCGCCAGGTGGGCCTGGGCCTGTCCAGAGCACAGCTGTCCCTTCCCCAGGAGTCTCTATGCTGAGCCACACCCCTTGTGCCTCTGGGGCCCATTTTTCAGAGCACCTGTGCCCTGCAGGTGTCCCCTCCTGCTCCCCCTCCAGCCAGCTGTGCGGCCACTTTGGCCAGATGTGCACCAGGGGCAACTGGGGACAGGGTCCTCACAGCAAGGCTGGGTGGAGCCCACAGGCTTGCTTGATGTTCTCTTGGCTTGTGCTGATGCTCTGAAGCCTTCCTTTAAAGTCTGGCTGGCTCAAGGCTTGGGATCTCCCTGCCTAGCATCTCAAATTCCACTTGTGTGTGTCACTTAAACATTTATGCCCACGACTGGCAGATGGCCTGCTCCGCCCATGAACATCCTATCTTCCAAATTGGTGTAAGGTCACAACTCAACCCACAAACTGGGACGCTTCCACAGAATCTGTGGCGGAGCAGTGCACTGGGCCTGGAGGCCACATCAGCAGGGGCGTGTGGCTCGGCAGCTTTGCAAAGCTCCTTGGCTGAAGGTTGCAGCTCCTGCAGGGTCCCCAGGAGGACAGCAGGTCCTGCTGCCCCACGCTGGGTGGCACTTCCAGGAGGCGGGTTCCTTCTTAGGACTCTGCTTAGGAACAGCCCATCTCATGCAGAGAAGCAGGGAGCATGGCTGGCCAGAAGTGGCTGCTAAGGAGGAGGATGTGTGACACCCATTCCCATTTGTCAAGGTAGGGAGGCAGCTCCACTGCCACCAGGTGGCCTGCCCAGTGACGAGGACAATGTTGTGGTTTCCAGCTGTTGTGAGTGATGGCGCTGGAAACAGTGCTGATGTGACTCCCTCCTGGCCAACCCTGGGGAGACTTCTTCCTCCTGGGGTATCAGAGACTAACCTAGGGCTCCCAAGGGGCAGGCCTGGACACAGGAGGGAGCCAGGGCTATGGCAAAAGGCACCTGGCACATGACTGGCATCCATGCACCTGCCAGGCAGGGCACACCTGAGACCCAAGGATGTGAGCAGGGCCTGTTTCCATCCCTGCGGGTACAGCGCTGAGTCATGGCTGGTGCTGCCCTGTGCTGTAAGTCACAGCTGCCATGTCACCAGGTCCCGGGGCCACCTCCCAGGCCACCTGTTCCTGCTCCCGCACCAGCCTGCCTCAGCGAGCAAGGCTAGCAGCACAAGACTCAGGCAAGGAGGCAACCACAGAGCTGCTGGGGTCCGGGCAGGAGGCCACGTGAATGCCCAAGGGCCCCCAGGGGCATCTGTGGGTGGTGCCAAGTCTCATCACCTGCAGGAGGGGACAGGCAGGGCATCCCTCAGCAGACCAGCTCTGGCCCCAGTGGCAGGCAGACAGCCCCTGGAGGGCCTCCCTTCTCCTACTGCCTAGACTTGCGGGTGCAGCCATTGCCTCCCTTCAATCCAGGGTCCCCAGGCACATCTTGACCTGCATCATCCTCCTACATGGCCTTGGGGGTGTCTCCCACATGTGGGGTCCGGGCCACACAGGCTGCTCCACATGGGTGCCTCGCTGTCCCAGCGACTGTCTCCAAGCATCCCATGGATCTTCAGCAGGAATGAGGTCTCCTCCCCATTGGAAAGGGGGAGCAGTGAGGTGTGGCTGGGAGCTGCCTCTGGACAAGTCGCGGGACCCCAAGGGGCACTGGCTTCAGCCCTTATCTTCTTCTTCTCATCCTTGGTCCAGTGGCCAGGAGCCCCTTGCTGCCACCCTGGGGTGCAGGCAGACTCTCCTGATCCAGATGAGGGAGGGGCTGGGGGTCGAGGCTGGGATGGGGAGGCTCCCACCCTGCCCACCTTCTCTGAAGGAAGCACTGGCCTTGCTGGACCTCACCAGATGATGCCCAGATTAGCCCTCAGCACTGCCTCTGTGTTTCCCTGCACCAGTGTAGCTCACCTGGGCATCCTGGGGCATCTCACACATCAGCCAGAGCAGCCTGCTTCCCCCACACACACACACACTCGCCTCCCGCGGGCCGCTGGCTGGTGCTGGGCTTTTCCATTCACCTCCGATGAGGGGAGCTTTCACATCCTCAGCACCCATGTGATCCAGCCACCAGTGCGGCTCTGGCCTCTCGCCTGCGCCTGCCCACCGGCCCATCCTCGACTGCCTGATGTAATGGTAGCTACGTCTGTGGAACAGATTTCCCAGAATTCAGTGACTTCACGTTGTACATACGCTTGGTTTTGCAGCCTCAATCGGGCTTGTGGGCTGCTGGATGGCTCCCCACGTGGCGACATCTGGAAGGATATGGGGGCATTTTGAGGACTCCTGGGAGGCCCCGAGGATGAGGTGGTGGCAGTCCTCAGAGCTGCCACCCCATCCTGCCCTGAGGCCTGCACGCCTTTTCCTGCTGCCATCCCTCAAAGGGCCCTCAGGCCCCCCTCCTGGGCATTTGCTGATCCGCAGGGGACACCCTCCACCCTTTGGGCACCACCAAGTGCACCTTGTTGGTGGCTGAAACCAGCCCTACCCTTCCTCTCCAAGCCAGCTTTGTTGTATTCAGTGTTATAGTGACATTTTTACTTGTGTTAATATTGACAGGCTTTGCCTTGTGGCAGTTTTGGGCTTTCAGGAAAGCCAGACAGAAGGTGCCGCACACCACAGGATGCTTCCCGCGGCTGGTGGGCTTTTCCCCTGCTGGCTGCTTTTCTCCTCCTGCTTCAGTCACTGGTGTGGAGCACAGTGACCATCAGGTGGACGCCGTGACTGTCAGGAGAGTCACCCAAAGGCACTATGCTGCACCAAGGGGCCCTACACAGTGGCTTATCAGGTGCCTGGGGTCTCAGGGCTCCATGCAGGCGGGAAGGTCGGCTCTCCTGTGCACTCCATGTGCACAGAGGGCTCCCCTTCCTGTACCCCAAGTCCCTGCCTGAGGAACACTCGAGACACACAGCGGTACTGTCTGAGACCCACTTTGTTGGCCTATGCACGAATCCAACATGAACGTTCTCCCAAGATGGAAGTTGTTCGTGTGTCGAGGACCTGCTGCACTCAGACCCTCCTTTCCCTTTCGTCCCTTCCTGTAGTCTCTGACAGTTTCTGAGCAGGGCAGGTCCAGGCCTGTGGGCTCGGGTGCTGTGAACCTGGAAATGAGAAGGTGGCCCAGCCTCAGCGGGGTTCCAGCCCTTTGGTCCCACTACAGCTCATCGATGAGCCCCCAAGCAAGCACCCTGGCAATCCGGCAGCCAGCAAGAGGGGCAGGAGGCCCTGCATCCTTGGCCCGGGGGCTCACCTGAGCAGGAACCGTCTGGGTGTACATTGGCGCCCCGGGTCAGGACTCTCAGCATGTGGTGTGGCATCTGTGGGGGCCTCGTGTCATTCTGAGGACCCCCGTTTCCAGGGCAGGAACCAGAAGCCAGGGCCCAGGGCCAACTGTGAGTCTGATGGGGGGGACCTGGTTCTGGGGTGCAGGGAGCCCCAGGTGCTGCCTTGGTGGCTGGAGAACAGAGAATGGGCTGCCTGGGCCAAAAGGGCATGTTAAGAGAGGCTGGAAGGGGCCTCAGTATGGCCAGATTTGTACAGAGGCCCGCAGGGGCTTAGGAGCAAGCTGGAGGCCACGCTCCTTGTGTACCCGGGCAGCACTGAGATTGAGGAGCTGCCCTGCTTGAAATGCAGCGACGAGCACAGCGCTTGAGGTGTCTCAGCCATGGAGCAGGAGTGCACAGAGGCCTCCCGCAGCTAGAGGTGTCCAGGGAGCGGAGTGTCCCATGGCTGCCTGTGGCCTGTCCCCAGCAGGACCCGTCTCCCGCCTGCCCTCCAGGGATTCTCTCCATGGAGCTCACCACGGCTGAGCTCAGCACAGGCTCGTGTGGTAGGAACTCACGCAGTTCCTAGTGGGCGGTGGCAGAAAGGAGGGGCAGAGACGCACCCAGGGTGCCCAGGACAGAGCCCAGCTGCCGGCTTGCACTGATGGGGGTGCTCCTGCTGCGGGCCCAGCCTGTGCTGCCCCTGGTGCCCACTGGCTAGGGATCCCTGTGGTCTCCACACCCACTGTGGGCACCCAAAGAGCAGATGGAGCCCAGAGCCCACAGCCTGGATCAGTTGCTGGGTCAGGGGATGGACAGGTCAACCTGCAGGGTCCCCGACTAGGAAGGGGAATGTCCGTCCAACAGGGGTCCTGGGAGTCCCCGAGGCTACTTCCTTCCTTAAGGACAGAGGGGCCAATGTGCTGTAGGCACCTGTGTGTTCTCTGGCCCCCAAAGGGAGAAGTGCGCGGCCTGGCTTTGGCACTGTGGCAGCGGGGGTCAGGCTTTGGTCAATGACCCTAAGCAAGGCCAGAGCCGAGGCACCTCCCACCAGGGCCGTGGCCAGACCCGTCCTGCTGCAGTCTGCTTCTCCCAAGAATCTTTTGTTGATCACTTGTCAGCGCCGAGACCTGACTCTCCTGGGGAAGCTGACAAGGTCTGTCCCCTGGACCCCGTAGAGTCCAGGGGACACCCAAGGGAGACGGGCTATGCTCACGGCCAAGGGGGGACCAAAAGCCTGGGGGGAACACAGTACCAGTGCAGGTCTGGAGGCTGGGGCGGTGAGTGAGGGTGTCCCACAGGGTCCTGGGCTGTGCCCCCACACGTGGATGTGGGGGAGGCGAGGACTAGAGTGGCCAAAGGTGCAGAAACGTGCTACAGCAGAGCTGCAGGTCAGGAAGACGAGGCCCTGGGGCTGCAGGTGGAGCCTGTTCCCGAGGGGGCTGGGTGGGGACCCTGGGGGCCTGGGACACTCCAACACAGTGTGGGTGGAGCCCATGTGGGGTGCCTGACAGGAGGTGGGTCCCCAGGTCCTCAACATGTAGGGGCAGCAGGCTTCCCTCCTGGACGTGGGGCCTGAGCCCGGGGTAGAAGCAAAGGCTTTGATTGCATGAAAATTAAAATCTTTGGGAACAAAATTGATCAAAGTCTAGGTGAGCTGGGCCTGGGGAGACTTGGGACCAGATGCCAGAGATGCTGTTTCGCAGACGTGCAGAGCCCTGGGCGCAGGCCAGGGGCACAGCCAGGTAGCTCTTCCAGGGGCCAGGGCCAGAAGCTGCTGAGGGTGCCCTGCCGCAGAAGCAAATCCAGGCAGGCGGCCGAAGAGCAGGCGTGTCTCTCAGCCAGCAGGCTGCAGGGAGGGCCCACCCAAGGCTGCTCCTGATAGCTCATGCAGCGGAACACGGAACTCTGGACTCTCCTCACGAGAGCCAATCCTAGAGGTCGGGGCCTCCCTGTGCCTGGGACCTGCAGCCCCTCAGCAGGGCCATCTCTAAATTCAGATCTAGAGGGGCTATATTTGGGGGACATGATTAAGTCCAGATCAGCTATCAAACCTCACTAGTGACCAGGACGATGTAAGTTGAAAGATCAAGCTACCTTATTTTTATGTATTTATGCTTCACAGGCCGTCGCACTGATCGCTTACTTTCATTTCTTTGGCTCCAGTCAGCTGAAGGCAGCACACAGCAGCAGCAGCCGCCACGGGGAGCCGCAGGGAAGGGGCGCTCGACTGGGCCCTGAGCACTCCTTGCAACCCCCAGGCCCAGGCCCCTCACCACTCTGCACACTGCTGAGGGAGCTCCGCAGACACTTCCTATGCAAATCAGACTGCGTGTGGAGGAAGAAAGCGGGTGACAACGACCCAGAAGCCTGTCCCATCGCCGGGGGGCTGCTCTTGCAGCTGCTCAGGGCCGAGCACCTGCGGATGCCCTGCCTCGAGTCTTGCTCAGACGCCCTCCTTGGGAAGCCTCCCCACTGCCCTGTGCGAGGGAGCCCCAGTGCCCAGGCTCTCGCCTGCTTCTTGCCTTTGGGGGTGTCTTCCGTCAGCTCTGCACTCACACATCAGCTGGGGACGACTTTGTGTGACACTCCACCACTGCTGGGCTGTCGTACCTGCCACAAGCTCCTGCAGACAGGCTGCCCGGCTGGGCTCCCGTGTGGCCTTTCTCACATGCATGTGTTCCTGCACACGCACGCTCATGCACACATGCACACACTCGCCCTCCTTCATCCACAGTGTGCCCAAGTGCAGATCCCCCAGGGGGATCTCAGAAGTAGGGAGACCGAGGGCAGGGTAGCGGCTGACACCTGTCCCCGCCCGACCAGGGTGCAGGAGCCCTGTGCCTCCACTGCTGCTCGAGTCAGAGGCGAGGGGAGCAGAGGAGGCCTACTGGGGAGAACCACGCACAGGCCAAGCCTGTGCCGGGGCAGCCTGCTGCCACAAACCCTGTGAAAGACGGCAAAGCCGCAGACGGCGAATCACAGAAGGCACACTGCACAGGGGCGGGAGCTTCCAATATTAAAATATATTTACACATGCACAACTTGGACTGAGGACTGAGAAATGCCCTGTGCCAGGCCTGACTGGCGCCTGCAGGTAGGAGCCACAGCTCTTGCTCCAACTCGCCCACAGTGCGTGAGCAGGTGTCAACGCTGACGTGTGTCTTTCTGTGTTTCTACCTGTCTCTCTGTGTCATTCTCTCCCTCCTTCTCTGTCATTCTCTCTCTCCTCTCTCTCCCTCCTTCCCTCGCCGTCTCTGTCTCTCTCTCCCTCACTCTTTCTTGCATTACTGGCGATTCAGAAGCAACACCGGAAGTCAGAGCCAGGAAGGCAGCCAGCAGGAAAGGCTGGTCCTCAGAGGAGGGGCTGGGAGGGGCGCATCCACTTAAAATATTCCTGGCGTGATTTCTCCTTAGAGCTTCGAGCCCTGACTCCCATGACCCATGGCTCAGCTACAAACTTGTGGTGGCTCTGCAGGCCCCAGGACCCAGTGCAAGGTCTCCCATGAGTCCCTGGCACTGTGGCGTTGGTGAGAAGTTAGTCCTTCCAAGAACCACGATGGCGCGGAAGGCCCTGCGACTCCTGTGAGGGCCAGGAGTCCCCAGTCGGGCGGTGGTCAGACATCGTGCTGGCGCTGGAGGTCCGTGGGACTTTCGGAGGCCGACGACTGACTGGGCAGAGAGGGTTCCAGGCCACCCGAGGACCCGGACGGGGGCTTGTACAGGAAGTAGGCAGTAGCAAAGAAGAGGAAGCCCAGCACCTGGGAACACGGGAAGAGCCTGCTAGACCTCACCAGCCCTGGAGCCCACCCCGATCGGTAGCCAAGACACACAGTCCCGCAGGGCCTGGACCCAGAACTTAAATGAAGGCATGAAATAAGTGCTTGTCTAAATGCAGAAGCAGCATGAGGGGTCTCCCCCAAAGCTGTATGCAAGGCCTAAAACCCCAGGAACCTGGGAAGGACCTATGCAGAAGTGGGGCTTTTGTAGAGGTAATTATGCTCAAGACCTGCATCTCAACACGAGGCTATCCTGGCTTCAAGGCGGCCCTAAGTCCAAACACTACTATCCCTATAAAAGAAAGGAGAAGATAGACCAGGGACATGACGGGGGTGGCTGAGAAGACAGCAGTGACTGGTGTGAGCGTGCATGCATGTGCACAGACGCACACACGCACACACACGCTGCCTGGCCAAGGTTCTGCCATTTCCAGCTCTTCAAGGATGCAGCTTTGTTAGGGCACCCCAGACTTCTTAGTCTTTGAGCCTCAGTTTTTCTCCCTGCAGCCTGGGGGCACACTGACCTTCCCAGCTAAGAGATGGCAGCTACGGCGCAGGCTTGGGGGTGGTGCGTGCACACGGAAGGCGTGGCTCCCGCTGTACCTGGGTGCCTCCCCAGGGCCACAGCCAAGTCACAGCGCTGCTTCCTCTTGCTGCACAGGATCAGTGGCCAGGACTGGGGCAGAGGGGCCTGGCCATGCCCACTCCTTAATTGACACCCACACGTGGGCCTTGAAACATCCAGCACCCAGCCTGGGAAAGAGGACCAAGAGGCAGCTCCCTGCGAGCAGGTTTGTCACTTTAAACCACTGCTCTTGTCCAGAACCATGATAATCCCATTCCCTTGCCTATTTTTAAACTAATCCCAGGGGAATTAAATTTAGGGCTCTGAGGTAGCAGCTGAAAAACCACAAGCTCTCATCTTAGAACTCAGAACCTAGGATCCACCACCTACACTTCTTCTCTCATAGAAGGCTTCGTGCTTCCCCTCTAGTGGGATAGAAACACCCTGCTTCTTCCCAGATAGCCTAAGCCAAGAGTCACAGCAGTGTGCTTCTCTTGAGAAACTACTCCCCGCAGACTAAGGCCATGTGTCCATCGCTACCCCTGGCAGACCAGCCTGGAGAAAGCAGGCCAAGGCCCCTCCTGCTACTGCCTCAGAGCTTCTCTAGAACTTGGAGGTGGGCAGCCCCAGCAGGCAGAAGAGCAGGCTGCTCTGAGCTCAGGCTGCCAGCCAGGAAGTGCTGGGCTCGTCCCCACGCTGGGGTCCCCTGGCTCCCTCCAGAGTAGCCATGTCCTCAGAGTCTAGCTACAGGACCAGGTGTGGTATGTCCCACCCGGGAACCCCAAGCCCACTAGAGAAGAGCCTGCCCTCTGCTCCCCGGCCCCCCCTGAAGGCCCTACCTTGTAGGCGAGCCCCATGACCAGCATGTAGCGGCTCATGGCTGCATTCTGGTACACGAAGCAGGAGCCCTGGTGGCCGCACTGGTCTTGCCACAGCAGGCAGGCCTTGTCGATCACCCAGCCAAATGCGATGGGTCCTGGGATGCTGCCTACAGAGAGAGGGTACAGGGTGGGCATGCATGGGCCCCTAGCCGGGCAACGCAGGCCCTCAGGGCTCCCAGGGGTGCAAAGGGGCTGAAGCTGCCTTCCCTGGGCTCTCAGAGCTGGGAGCCTCAGGTCGGGCACAAGACACAAGTGACAACTCGCCCCCTAGTGGACAGTTTGGGGTAGCGCCCTTCCCGGGGTGGTGGAGCGCCAGGGATTCAGGGAGAAGGTATTCCTGCACCCTGGTCCAGCGAGCACACTGCACACCTCTCCACTCTGTCCACAGTACCTAGGGTCCTGACCACGATCCACTGGATTCCCAGGGCAAAGGACCTCTGCTGGTCACGGACACACCTGCGATGGAAAGCACCTCGCTGGTTTCTGACTGCCGCCAGGTCTCACCCACACCTGAGGGCCATACCATCACCGCCCCCAGTGGCAAGCATCCTGCCAGAGGCCAGGGACAGCAGCACGTCCTGCCATGAGACACCCTGCGCGCCCCGGGGTCCTCAGGCACCACCTGTCAGGGCTGCAAGAGAAGGCGCTGGCGGAGCAGAGCGGCTACGCTTACCGTAGAGTCGCCGTCAGCGCAGGGATGCTGCTGAGGAATGTAAAGATAATTACAACGAACACGAGAACCAGAAGGAGGGGCTTTCTCTGACAAGATGACGTGCATTTCCCTGCGGTGGCATTGCCCAAGCTTGTGGGGACACAGCTACAGCCTTGGTACACCTGAGGAGCCCAATAACAGCGCTGATGACAGGAGGAAGGCACAGGGCCCTGCCCAGGTCGGGACACCCTGGCCACGGGAGCAGCCACACTCACCCTTGGACTGGCTGGGTCGGTCTGCTGGCACCCCGCGTGGCAGGGGGAGTAGTACATGGTGTTGTTCGAGTCACACACGGGGCTATAATGCTCTGGCGAGCAACTGCAGTGTGCATTGCAGGCGGCCGTCAGGTTCAGGTAGCCTTCAGGCTGGAGACTGAGGACACAAGTGGTGGTGGGACAGTGGCCAGTGCCACGTGGCACCAGAACTATCTCAGTTCCTCCCCTCGGCCACATCCACAGTCTGCAGGTTCACCCTGCTGGTGGCCCCAGCACACGAGGTACTGCTGACTCCACGTTTGCTTCTAATTCTGCGGCTCTGCTGCGCGTGGCCCACACTCTAGTGTTGCTGGGTTTAGTGGCAGGCTTTTTGTTTGTTTTAAAGGATAGGAATTGAATGGCTATAGCCCAAAAGGCAAGTCAGAAAAGCGTGCTGGGCGCGACTACACCCACAGCCTCAGCTGTCCCCAGCGTGGCCCAGCTGCGCACTGCAGGTAACTGGCCACACACAGGAGTGGACATCTGTACACATCTCATGTCCACACAAGGACCCTGTGCCGTGGCTACTGCTGTCCTGTCTACAGGAGACTGAGGTCCAGGGTGGGAGGCGGCATTCCTTGGGGTGATGCTTCCCAAAAATCCCCCTTCCAGCGACTGAGGGTGCCCAGCCTCACCTGCGGGCATAGCCTGCCGTCACGCCAGCCACGGGCACGTTGGGGCAGTGCGTGAAGAAGACGAGGAAGGCGAGCAGGCTGGTCAGGGTGCAGAGCAGGCAGAACCTGATGATCCCGGGGCCTCGCAGCTTAAACCTGTTCACCAGGAAGCCGCCCAGCAGCGTGCCACCGCCACCCGCCGGCACCACCAGGTAACCTGGGGGAGGGGGCTTGGTGAGCGTGGAGGGCACCGGCCAGGCCTTACACCTCTAGTTCCTGGGCCGGGAAGCAGGCCTGCAGGGCCTCGGCTGCACCCAAGCTGCTGCTCAGCAGAGCCACTGCGGAGCCTCCACTCAGGCCTGCAGGGGGAGCCCCAGAGAGCTGGATGGAGGAAAAGTGTGGCCCCAGGAAGCGCCCAACAGGAGAGGGGCTGAGGAGAGGGAGCTGCCATGGGCTGGGTGGGACGGCATGGGCCAGTCCAGGGGGCTCCTGAGGAGGGTGCCGGGCAAGGGAGGTGGCCCTCGGGTGCACCACAGAGGCAGGTGAGCCAGCACTGGCCAGGCACACACAGGCCTGTGTGGCCCGACCAGAGCTCCACCAGTGAGGCCAGGCACACGCTCAGCACGGGGCCTGAGACGGGGCAGTGAGCCTGTGCCCACCCGCCTCCTAGGCACCAGCTGTGGGGCTCAAGGAGCACCAGGCCCAGCCTGCTGGCAGCACAGCCTGGGCGCAAGGAGGAGGGGTCGGCCCCAGCCCACCCCAGGGCACCGCGCCTGGAGCGACCCTCCAGGCCCCGGGCTGCTCCAGCACACACTCCCGCCCAGGGGGAAGAACTCCAGGATCCAGAGCTTTCTCACCAAACAAAGAGGCAGCTTCTGAGGCGCTGAGGCTGAACTGGGCCTCGAAGAACTTGGGGCCGAACGTGGACATGCTGGCAACGAGCGTGGCCTCAGTGGCCCCCGCCAGACAGAGCAGGATGAATGTGGGGTTCTTCAGGAGGAGCCAGACGGAGCTGGACAGGCGAGGGGGACAGAAGCAGAGACGAGACGGCGGTCAGGGCGGCCAAGCACAGGGACCCCCGTTCTGAGAGGGCATGAAGTGGGGGGTCGGAGACAGGGGAGGGTGCCGGCAGGGAGGCAACAGCGGGGGCCTGACCTCTGCACAGCTTCCCTGGAAGCCGCAGAAGCTGACCCCACGCCTATCAGCACCATGGCCAGACTCCTGGCTTCCACACGGCTGGGACCTCAAGTGACCTTGGAGGCCTGGGCTCACGGCCTCCAGTGAGGCAGCTGTCACAGTGGTGGAGGCCTGAGAGAAGGCTGGAGGGGGAAGCAGCCAGCGGGTCCTGCAGTAGAGCAGCTGCGTAGGGCAGGCCAGGGTTACCAGGAGCAGGACTAGCTCTCGGCCACTGCCCGAAAGGAAGTGGGGAGCACGACACCAGGATCTGGACCCAGGGGCCCTGCTAGGGCTTGGCTGGCACCCCAGCTTTCCCTGGCTCACACTCGGGGGGCAGCAGCCAGGACCGGTGGCCAGATGCAGCTGCTAATTCTGGATGACTCTAGTCTGGACCTTCCCTCTGAGACTCGGGTGCCTGTGACCCTGGGGCCCCAGGGTGCCCTGGAGGCTGTCCCCTCCAGTGGCTTCTGGACTAGGCTGAGGAAAGTTCCACGTCACACAGCCAGCTGCCACCGTGAGGCCTTGACCTCCTTCCCGAAGCCACGCCAGGTGGCTGGGTTGTGGGTGGAGCCAGCGCTTAGCACTACACTGAGTGTGGCCGCCCACGGGTGCGGTCCATCACACCCCCGGGGTCAGGTTTAAGCACCTGCAAGGTCAACGGGATTGCGGACAGGGCCAAAGCAGAAAGCACCCATCCCCAGAGCAGGGTGAGGTGGCTGAGCCGAGAACCAGAAACACGTCAGTCAGCTGGGCCTGGGGGAGGTGGATAGCCAGGGGGCTCTCTGCTCCCCAGGATGAGCTTGTCCTCTTGCCAGCTGCACCCAGGAGCCCTGGCTCAGACTTAGAGCACAGCGTGCTCCCTGCCTACCACTGACAGGAACACCGTGCAGAAGGAAGGCTGTTCCCAGGAGGGGCTCTGGACAGCCCTTCACATCCGTATGTAGGTTGCTGTCAAGGCTGTTCTGGGGCTCCTGCTGAGTGAGCCGGTGTGGGGGGGTGTGCACCGGGGTTGGGCCCGGGGCCTTCGCACTGAGCTACGTCTGCACAGTTTCATCTTTTGTTTTGAGACAGACCCTCACTAAGTCACTAAGTTGTCCAAGCACCCTGAACTTGTGATCCTCCTGCCTCAGCCTCCCAGAGTGCCGGATTACAGGCGTGTGCCACCACTGCGCCTAGCAGTTTCGTGGGCAGAAGCAGGGGTGCCTGTGCGCTTTCTAAGTCTCCCCTGAGAACTGTTTCCAGCGGCCTCCCATCACGTCCGCCGCAGGACAGTGACACTCCTCCCCAAGTCTAGACGCGTGAGGAGAGCACAGAGCGCCTGGCAAGGCGGCCCTGCACATCTGGACACTTGTGGAAAAGCAGAAGCCCGGACAGCTGCTGCTAGGGAAGCTGCCGCCCACTTCCCAGAGCCTAACCGCGTGGCACCATCGTGCGGGCGGCCAGAGCAGCACTGGCACAAGGTTCCCTTTGTCCCTTGTCCTGATTCCAGAGGAGCACCCAAATCCCCAGAATTTACTTTCTGGCTCAGGCTTAAAAGCCGTCTCTCTGGCCACCTGGAGGGCTCCCCAGGCTCAGCAGGGCAGAGAAGCTACAGAGGGGACCATCATCCCGCAGCAGGCGCTGGCTGGGCGGGCCCCTCCTCAGCCAGGTGGTGACGCCCGGGGTCCCTGCCTGGGGTCCCCCTGCTGCCGGGCTCCAGGCCAATGCAGCAGGATGAAGGTGACGCTGTCCTACAGAATACAGGAGCCAGGAAGCTTTGCTGATGTCACCAGAGAACTACTCGTGATTTTAGTGCAGGGCGCATGCTCCAGGGCTTGTGCTGCGCGGCGAGCGGGCTGCTGGTCCCTGGCTCTGAACAGGCATGACACCCCCAAGCTCTGTCCACCACACCATGGAGTCCCCATCTCTTCACCCCTCCAAGTGACAGTGAGCCCTCAGGGGCTAGCTCTGCTCCTGCTCAACCTGGGAACTCTCTGGAGCCACCCCAGCCACCATCCTCCCCACGTTGTGGACAGGCCTGGTCTCATCCTTAGCACTTCAGGCCCTCGGCCTCCACGGGTCACTTAGATGCCACCACCCCTGAAAGAAAGTGCCGCACTGGTCCCAGAGGCTGAGGACTGGAGGTGGCCACCAAAGGCCACAGCCAGCTGTGTGGGCACCCCCAAGGCATGCTCGGTCCTGTGAGGACAGGCCCCCGGCTCCAAGCCATCTGTCTAGGACCTGGGCAGTTGAGGCCATCTCCTTTGTGCATGAAGAGAACAAAGCTAGCCCAGGTAATGGACGGCCAGAGAGGAGAGTGGTGAGGATGTAACCCAGGAAACAGCACTGGCGTGAAGGAGGGTGCACCGGGGAGATGGGTAAGCAGCATCAGAAGTGGGTAGGGGCTTCCTGTGGCCCTTAAAGGGCCCAGGAGGAGCACAAGCTCACCAGCCCAGAGCACCAAGGGCAAACCCACTGCTGATGCCCGGTAGAAGGGTCCCAGGCTCAGGGCAGCCTCCCAGAGCCCAGGGCATGCAGCTGGGGGGAGGAGGCTCACGGCTGTGGATCGGACTTGCTGCAGGACCTTGCCCGTCCTACAACCACAGAGGCTGTGCTGCCCACATTTCAGGGGCTGTTGAGTCATGAAACTGCTCTAGGAGCTATGGGCTGCCCTGACCTCCACAAGGGGCCCACTACCCCTGCCCCAGGTCCTTACAGGGGCAGGTCTCTGACGGTCCTCCCGAAGGCTGGGTTGCTTGCTGTCTGGTGACCGTGGTCTTTCAGCTGCTGTGTCTCTGCTGCCCTCATGACGACATAGCGCTGGGAACCTGAGGGAAGGTCAGCGACTATGGCCTCTGGTGGGCAATGGCTTGCGGGGCCCCTCCTGGGTTGGGCGACACCCCCTTGCCACCCTGCAGCCACTGCAGGCCTGGCGCCAAGGACATGCAGAGTGAGGTGGAAGTTTGCCTGCTGGTGAGGGGGATGGGGAAGGCCATGGGACTGGACAGTGCCTGCTGCTGGTCAGGCCGGCCCTGTCGGTCACTCAGCATTGTGGAGAGGCTCAGACTGGCCTTGCTCTTCACCAATCGAAGACAGAAGGAAAGGGATAGGGAGTCCTTACTCCCTGAAGGGACATCTGGACTGGGGCAGGAAAACTCACCTGGCAGCTGTTGGGGGTAGCCAAGGATGGGGACAGCAACGAGCAAGGCTGCCACCCCAGCTCCCAGGAAGCCGATCCACCAGGCACCCACCCACAGGGGGCTTTCAGGGGTCAAGTGCGTCCTGCAGAAGGAGGCAGTGGCACTTGGGTCATCAAACGGCCCTACCAACTGGCCCCGCACACATGCACATGCACATATACACAGCAACTACCTGGCTCCTCCTCCGACTAAGCTTCCAGGGATGTGTGCCCACCGGTGCGCAGGGGTCCACAGGCCTGCGGCCACCCCACCCTTCCCTGCAGACTGAAACAGGTTGCTGGCTTATGCACCCGGGGCAGTGAGCTTATCCATACCCTGGCCCGCTCGCTGGGCCTGGTGCTCAGACAGATCTCAACAGCTCAGGGCCAGGAGCAGCAGGTGCTCTGGGCAACAGCAGCCACACAGAGGGGAGCAGAGGGGGCCCGGGGCCCGAGGGGCTCAGGGACAGAGGCCCGGCTGCAGAGCTCCGTGCCCAAGGATCCTTACAAGTGCGTCAGCAGTCTGCACACTAACACGCTCTCGGGTCACACGGAGGCCACGACAGGCAGCCAAAAAGGATGAGAAGGGTGCAGTGACCCAGGACTGCAGCCAGCCAGTGACCGCTGGTGCTCTGTCTGATCAGGCACAGAAATGGGCCACCGTGGCGGCCCCCAGGGCCGGGACTCGCTCTTCTCCCCACCCCATCCTACCCCCACCCTGATCTGAGCAACATGGGCCCAGACAGCGGCCTGAGGCTGCCACGGGCAACCAGAGAAGCCTCCCGACCTGATCCAGGGGCGCGAGCCCTGACCTACCTCCAGCCTCTGCACAGAACGAGCGCACTTGACCCCACACTATCAACCCGGGGCCAGAAGTGGCTTTTCTGAGAAGGCAGAGCGCTAGAAACCGCGGCGGGAGCGCCATCTGCAGAGAGAGTCCCAAGGTGTAGCGGCTGGCGAGAGGAAAGAGCTGCCCGCGCGCACGCGCGAAGGACGAGAGCCAGGGCGGCGGCCCGGAGCAGCGCGGCGCCTCCTCCTCCCTCCCAGCCCCTTCCCCTGTCCTCCCCTTGCTCCTGCTTTTTCACTCTCCTGCTTAAATTTACAAAAATGTGGTATCGCAAATAAAAGACATCAGGAAATGAAAGACACAAAAAAATCTCTTGCTGGCAGCAGGAAAAGCCACAAGCTGAAGAGCATTAGAGAAATCGTGGCCAGGCTCCTGAAACCTGGGGCTGGGGTCGCCCAGCCCTGCCCAGTCCCAAGCCCCTCCGCCACGGCCAGCCTGCCTTGCTCCTGCTCAGCCGAGCCAAGAACCTGTTCCTTGCACCGAGGACTCTGCTGTGTCAGAAACACGTTTTAGGGGCCCGTGGGACCCTCAGACCCCTGCGACAGGAAGGATGACACCCAGGCCACTCACCGTTGACCCACTTCCACATAGACATTCAGCATGCTGCCTCCAATCAGGTACCCGGCAGCAGGGCCCAGGATGGCTGCAGTGTAAAAGATGGCTGGAAGGCAAGCAGGACGGCTGTCACCCACCCTGAAGGTCACCTCCGGAGAGGGCCCCTGCACCCGTGTTTCTATGCCTGTCTGCACCCTAGGGCCTCTGCCTTGTCTGAGGCCCAGGCGACACCAACTTTTCATAATTTCTGCCACGCGCATGTGAAGGCCACGAGAGCCTCCGTCAACGCAGCCTGGTGTTGCTCCACAGCCTCACACGGAGAGAATGGGTGAGAGTGGGCCAGGGGCCAGGAGGCCCGCACCCCTCAGCCCATCCTCCCCCGGCATCCCTCAGCTGGGTTTTGGAAGGACAGGACAGGCAGCTTCCCCTTGCTGGAGGACATGACCCCTTGGTCCCCAGCACAGCAACCACTAGGTGAACAGGGAAGCTGCGGTCGTAACCACAAGTCTAAGCTGGAAGAGCTGTCTCACTGTGTCTCCGAGCTGACCCTGCCAGGCCAGCCAGGCCAGCAAGAGGGTCAAAGAAAAGAAGGTGACGGCCAAGGAGGTGGCTCAGTAGAATAAGCACTTGCCTGGCAAGCGCAAGGGCCTGAGTTCAATCCCCC
>NDGN011553377.1:8238-26213 GCA_002564285.1 Tympanoctomys barrerae | reverse complement strand
AAAAAAAAAAAAAAAAAAAAAAGCCTTGTCTAGCTAATGTGCTTCTTCTGTTGTGTGTGCTGGACAGAGTAAGAAAGGTCAGTGTAGTTTTGCCCCGAGGAGTTTGTGTTCTGTTAGCACCTCTTGGAACTCATTCTCCAGTGGAGTCCAGTTTGAGAAGCATTAGCGTCTTTGACTTCCAAGGCTCCATGTCTAACAAGGTTGCTTGATTAAAGGTCTGGAGCCCTAGTATATATTGGCTTTTGATATTTGTCAGTGCTATGAAAGAATTTACAGGTGAATCTCACAGACATATTGATCAAAAAGAAGCCAGCCAAAAAAATTTACGCTATATGAGGAAGTTGCAGAACAGACCAAATTAACAAATGGTGACAGAAGACAGAGAGCAGTGTTTAGATGCAAGTGGTGGCACAGGTTCCTTCTGGAACCTGAATGTCACTCGTATGCATTTCTGTCAGTGTGCACCTGTCAAGAGTTCCCTAAATGCTGAGACCTGACACACTAAGATCTGTGTGTTTCGCTCCATAATTGTACTTGATTTGTGCCCTGGGTGTGGTGGTGCAGACTGCTAATCCCAGCTATCCAGGAGGCTGAGAGAAGAGGGGCCCAAATTTGAGGCTAGCCTGGATAGCTTAGAGTATTCCAACCTAGGAGAGGTATGGGGTAGAGCACTTGTGTAGTATGTGCAAGGCTCTGGGTTCAGTCATTAGTACTACCAGAAATTTATGACACATTGCCTATCATTGAAAGATAACTTAATAATATTTCTTCCTAAGGAAAAATATTTCATTTCTGTAGTAAGTTAATGTTGAGATGCTTCTGGTCCAGTGCATTAAAATTTTAACTTACTTGGGGCCTTTGGCTGAATTGATTCAGTACTTTTATTTCTAAAGACATAAATCCAGCATGATTTCTGTCTCTCTCCCAACAGTGTCCCTATAAAGCAGAGGAAAATGAAATGAATTATTTTTCTCACTTTGCAGTTGGGAAACAGTAAGTTTAGATCTGTGACAATGATAAGCATAAACTACCAGTCACTTAGTGGGATAGTAACAGTTTCCCATAGGTCAGGTGAATAAGATCCGTATGTCAGCTGCTTGTGTGTGTGTAGGGGTGTTCTACTACACTGTTCCCAAGCACCCATTTGTCCAGTTCATTAAAAAGACCAGCCAAGTCAGGCTGGTCTCTTTTGTGTGATTGTGGGTGGAAAAAGCCTGTTGACCCTTCTTACTCTCAAGGATAAGTACCATTTGCCTTTCTTTTGAACTTTTCAAACAGGATGTAGGCTATCCAGAATTCCTGAACATCCGTCCATATATGTCTCAGAGTAATGGTGACCCTGTCATGTACGGACTCTATGCTGTGCTGGTCCACTCGGGCTACAGCTGCCATGCTGGGCACTACTACTGCTATGTGAAGGTGAGCACTGGCAGGTTTTATCAGTCACTTCAGATAGTGGCCTTACACTGCTTCCTGGGCAGGTTGTACATTTATTTTCTGAAGTGACAATGTTTTAGACCTATGTTCAAGTCCTTGTTGTTTCAGTATGTTCAATGAAAGTCTGTCTTTAAGAAATTATCCCATCATGTCTAGTGTTCTTAACACTTACAGAAGACCTGGAGAGGTAGCCCCTTTCTCCTTAGACTTAGAAAAATTTCCTTGGAGGCCAGACATTGGCAGAAATGGTATGGCACTTGAATCTACATGGTCCTCTCTTAAACAGGTACTAGGAAGGAGGCAGGACTGGCTCATGCTTCAGGGTCACATTTGGAATAATATAGATAGTACATACTTGGAGGTGTACTGTCGTGGCACTGGCTAGTTAGCACTTAGATACATGTAGTAACTAGCACCACTTTCTTTGTAAATAGCGGGGATTGTATAATGTGTGCTGATTGTTTCACTTCCTGTTCCCTATGCTGCCCAGGCAAGCAATGGACAGTGGTACCAGATGAATGACTCCCTGGTTCACTCCAGCAACATCAAAGTGGTTCTGAACCAGCAGGCGTATGTGCTCTTCTACTTGCGGTGAGGAATCTACACCCTCCACAGATGCATCCACGAGTGCTCTTTTGCCCACCCAGGGCTGTCTCCCCATCCGTTTCCTCCCTTGGAGGAATGGGGAATTCCATAGGAGAGAAAAGACTTGGGCAGTTATAGTCAGATGTAATAGAGCATATCCACTGGGAATGACCCTTTGTAGCCAGATCTGCCTGGTCATCTGTGAAACATGAACCCTTAGGGAAAAAGGCAGAATGGGATTCCATCTATCTTCACATTGATGCTACTTTGAATGTTTATGGAGCAGTTAGCTCTTGTTTGCTTTTTTGTGGGTGTGGGTACTGGGAATCAAATACCCACTCTAGGGGCACTCTAGCCCTGAGCTTCATCCCCTACCCCTTTTTATGCTGTTTTAGAGACAGGGTCTAGCTAAGCCTCAATCCTCCTGCCTCAGCCTCTCTGAATATTGAGATCATAAGCGTGTGGCATCAAGCCTGACTCACCTAAGTCTCTGAGTTATGGCTCTAAATTAGATGTGTTTTCATAAACAGTCAGCAGACATGCCTCCCCTGGAGCAGCGGCCTGCAGGCAGGGAGGGTTGCTACTGGGAGGCTGCTGCACCTGCTTTGTTTTTGTTTTTTGAGTCATGCTTTTGCTGTAATTCAGGCTTGCCTTGAGCTCATTATGCAGAGCAGGCTGGCCTTAGGCTCCTGGGTGCTGGGGTTACAGATGTCCATCACTGCACCCAGCAAAAGAGCTGCTCTGGGGATGCCTTCAACCTGGATGTTGAGTTTTGCTGCTTTGTGTGCCTTCCTGTGTTTGGAAGATGCATTCAAGGGTTGTTTTGCTTTCTGATGACTTGAAAATCTAACCCCAGAAGGCCTCTTGGCTTTGCTGTGGCTAAAAGGTGGGGCAAGAGTTCAGAGAAGGATGTTAGGATATTTGGAGTTCCTTTAGGTGGTTCTTCACATCTGCCTAAAATACAGAAACACAAGTCCGAGGTCAGGTTACCCTGATTCTGCCTCAGTTCTGCCTGTGCCAGGGTCCCAGTGAGTTCCTTGGACCTGTAGAAGGTTACCCGAGGTCTGTGGAAATCAACACAGGCATATTGGGGTAGTTAGCTCATATGATTCAGAAACAGAAATAGACATATATCTGTCTATGCACGTGTGGTGGGGGGCAATGAGTGCTTAGGGTTATATGACAAAATGCTAACACTAATTCCACAACTAAGCTAGGGAATGCCTTGAGGTCATCGTCGTGTGTATTTAAACTTTGCTGCTGCAACAGTTAGGGACTCTGTTGTACTGTTAGGGTAACAAGGCATTCCTTGTAACACCATGCTAAACATGTCAGTAATGTTTCTGATCTGCAGTGCCTTTGGGCTTGTGTGGGGATTCCCCTGACTTGGGTCCTTGCTCTGACAGAATTCCAGGCTCTAAGAAGAGTCCAGAGGGCCCTATCTTCAGAGCAAGTTCTGTCCTTCCTAGTCGCCAGAGTGTGGTTCCAGATCACACCAAGAAGAGTGCTGGCAATGGGATCACTTCCTCTCCCACAGCTACAAAGGTACTGTAGAGAACGATGGGATGGCGGGGGTGTTCTTGGAGCTTCTGCCTTGGTGCCTGTAAGAGTCCATGAGTCTTCTAACACAGGACTGTTGGCTAACATGGGATTGGTGGGCAGGCTGTGACACTGTGACAGTTGATGGTCACCAGCTGTGATTGGGTAGAGAGAAAGAGGATAATGATAAGGAAGCTTGACTGAGCAAATTCAAATTTTTATGCTGTGTGTCAGCTGCTGTCCTGCAGTGCTATGACAGGTGTTCTAAGTAGGCATTGAGCCCCAAAGGTGTGGAAAGCACCTCATGCCCTGACTCTGAGAACATAACTGCCTGTACCTATGCCAGAGTCCCAATGAGTTCCTTGGGTCTGTAGAGGTTGGCCTAGGTCTGTGTGGAAATCGACACAGGCATACTGGGGTAGTTTGGTCACATGGTTCAGAAACAGAAGTAGGCATACATACGTCTGCACACGTGTGTGTGGGCAAAGAGTACTTAGGCTTATGTGACAAAATGCCAATACTGACTCCACAGCTAAGCTAGGAAATGCCTTGAGGTCATCATCATGTGTATTTGAAACTTTGCTGCTGCAACAGTCAGGGACTCCATTGTATTGTCAGGGTAACAAGGCATTCCTTGTAACACCTTGGCGGAGCATGTAGAGTAACTCTTCTGGGTGACTGTTTACCTCTGGAGAAGTAAACCCACATGCAGTCAGCAGGGCTTGCTTTGTTCATTTACATAAAAGTGCCTTTTCCCTCTAATGGAGGGGAAAGAAACTAAACTAGAAGCATTTAGATTGGCATAGGAACCAAAATACACACTGTCAGGCTGTGGATATTGTTCAGCGGCACAGCGCCTGCATGGCAAGTGCAAGGCTCTGAGTTTGATTTCTGGTACTTAAAAAACAAATAAAAAAAACACTTACATTGTGAAGTTGGTGGCCACTGCAGCCAAGGTCCAGAAGCCATGAGGCCTCCCTAGCTGCAGGACCAGCATGGAGCAGTATGGGATTCCTGTGGGCAAGAGCAGTCCTGCCTGCATACCTGCAGGGCTATTTCACTTGCTCCTAATGTTTTCATTTCAAAAATAGCTTTCTGAGTATCTGCAATTAAGTAATTTTACCTTAAGATTGTGTGAATTTTAGTGTATATATAAATGCTCAAGACACGGAAAGGTTTTGTAGTGCTTGGAAAGATGCGTTCCCATTAGAACATAAAGTAATAGGAAGTTAACTATTATAAAAATAGGTACAAAAGTTCAAAGGGAAATAGAAGTGAGTTTTAATTAAGCTCTGAAAATAGGAAAACTTTGTAAATTTAAAACTGAGAGAGAAGCCAGATGTGGTGCCACACACCTTTACTCTCAGCTACTGGGGAGCTGAGGCAGAAGGATCAGAAGTTGAAGTCCAGCCTGAGCCATTTAGCAAGCTCTGTCTCAGAGAGGGAGGGGCTAGTGGGTGATGTAGCTTAGGGTAGAGTTCTTGCCTACCATGCAGGAGTTCCTGGCTTAATCTCCAGTACTAAGAAAAGAAAGGAAAAGAAGGGGGAAGGAAAAAAATGGAAAGAAAAAATGAAATATAAATTGATTAAACTAAAACTTAAGCTTTATGTGTAGGATATTAAATGATGAAATTTAAAAAAAATATATTTGCAGTAAGGGACTGGGAGTTTAGTTAAGTCGTAGGGTACATGCTCCCAATTCATGAAGTTTTGGGTCCCATCCCCAGAACTACAGAGAAAAAATTACAATAAAAAGTCAACACTTATAACATCATCTTATTGAGTCGGGTGGGACAGGCAGGGGTATACCATGAGGAGGATTGTAAGTTAAAATCTCAACCTAGGGGCTGAGGAGATATCTCGATGGCATAAACACCTGCTTGGTAAGCACAGTGCCCCACGTTTGATCCCTGGTACCACATGCTGTGCTGGCCCTGGAACCCTGGGTACACTGTGCCAGCCACTGAAACCAGGCATGGTGGTACACACCTGTAATCCCAGTGCTAGACAGGCTGAGGCAGGAGGATCTCTTATGAGTCCAAACTACATAGCAAGACCCTATATTGAAAGAATATTTAAAAAATCTCAACCTGGACAATTTAGTGAGACCCTGTCTCAGAAAATACAAAGACCTTGGGATTAGCTTATAATGGAGGCCCTGCTTGAGTCTTCAGTACTGAAAAGACAATAAAACTCAATTACAATGATTGAACATCACTCCAAAAATACAAGTGGTAATATAATAGCCAAAAATAATACCAAATCATAGTATATTTTGAAAAAGAAATAAATATTGCCAGTAAGAGAATAGCCTAGTAATTCCCTATCTAGAAAAATTTTGAGGTTACTAGGTACAGAAAAACTTTCAATCTTCATAAAATTTGTGAGGTTTTTTTGGGGTGTGTGTGTGTGATGCTGGGGTTTGAAACAAAGGCCTCACTTGTGCTAGGCACATGCTCTACTCCTGACCCAAATATGTTTTAGCACTGACTGTAAGAAGATTGGGAGTAGGTTGGAAGACCATGGCATTAGACGAGAGAGATGCAGGTAGGGGTTGTGGGGGCTTCGTGGTCAAGCAGAGAAGGGCCTAGACTAAGCACATAAATGCAAAATAGGTTATTTTCATACAGTTTAGTGTTACAAGGAAAGAGAGGTATAGAGCACTGTGTTAATTGTACACTAAATAGAAAGCCACCATACAAGGGGATGGTAGCTGCCAGCAGACTTTGAAGATGTTACTGAGAGAGTATCTGAAGGTGCGTGAGACCGTAGCACTAAGACAGAACAGGGATGCAGCTCTGTAGGCTGCAACCTTTCAGAATGAAAGACCAGGAGAAAGCACTAGCGTTCCAATACATAGCTACATTTAGGTGGTGGCTTCAGTTGGTATATTTATGTTTAGGTTGGTACATTTTTTCCTTTCTCTTTTTTTTTTTTTTTTTTTTTTTTGAGGAACTGGGGATTGAACTCAGGCCCTTGTGCTTGCCAGGCAAGTGTTTATTCCACTAAGCCATCTCTGAGCCCCACCCCCTCACCGGCTTGCTTGCTCTGGCTCTCATTCTCACTCTCTCTCTCTCTTGCTCTTGCTGTCTCACTCTTTTTTTCTCTGTCTTTTTTTTGTCTGTCTTTTCATGGTACTGGAAATTGAACCAAGGGTCTGCACACTGAGCCATATCCCTAACCCTTTTTAATTTTTATTTAGAGGTAGTCTTACTAAATGGCGAAGTTGCCCATACCAGGTTCAAACTTGTGATCCTCTTACCTTAGCCTCTTAGAGTGTTGGGATTACAGGTGTGTATCACCATGCCCAGCCTACCTTTGCTCAAATGCTGATGCCAACATGCTTCCCTTCACAGTAAAGATGGTCGTAAAGATGCATGCCTGTGTAAACGTGAGCTGGGGAACAGTGAATCTGCTCAGATCAGTGTCAGAGACTCTACCACATGCCTATAGTCTTTCCTGAGTTTGCACATTAGAGGCCACCCCTGCTCTGGGAGCCTGCTTTGATTGAAGAACAGCGACCTGATGGTACTTTCTGCCTTGATCTCCTTTAGCTACAAGGCCCTGTGTCCATGAGGAAGCCGCAGGCCCCTGAGGAGATTGGTGTGCCTGTGTCCCGGAATGGCTCCCTGCAAGGCCCAAAGTTACAGAATGGATGTGTGCCTGCAAAGTCACCCTTGGGGTCCCCTCCTCCCAGACTGGCTCACACGCCCACACATGGGCCAACCCTCCTGAATGAGAACGGGAAGAAAGTGAAGAAGCAGGTCCCCTCGCAGCACTGTTCCCCTTCCCTCCGAACTTCTCAGGGCTCACCTGGTACCAGCGAACCTGGGAGCCGACGGCAGAGCTCCTGGGACAGCAGGGACATTGTCCCCTCTACCTCACTAAAGCTCCTGGCTGAGACCACTGCCAGTGGGCATGGGTTGAAGGGGGAAGACAAGATTGCAGACCTCGAGAAGGAGACTTCCAGCAGCTCCAGCCCGGAGCACTCTTCCAGCAGCAGCCCTAAGGTCCCACAGGCCTCTGAGGGTGGAGCTGCCCATGATTCTCAGGGAACAAAGTGTCCCACAGCTGGTCACTCCAAAATGCTGCCCAATGGGTTGGATTCTAAGATGGTGAAGCTCAAGTTTCCTGTCCTGGGCAGCACTGCCATCGAGCCCATGAGCCTCATGTCCCCTCCACCAGCCAAGAAACTGGCCCTGTCTGCCAAGAAGGTGGGTGTGTGGGTGTCTCAACCCTGAAAATATCTTGGGGCCCAAGTCAGCATGCTTGTAGCTGTGGAGTAGAAAATGGTGGGAAGCTTAGGCTCCTTTGGTTTGGAGGAGCAGGTGCCTTTGAGGCATCTGTGGGAGACGCAGGTTACACAAAGTCTGTCTTGGGGTGAAGGCAGTGGGGTTTGGCTGAGGCCTGTTCTCCTTCCTGCTGTGGATGGAGCATCCTGGTTGAACCACAGGCCTCCAGCAGGTCTATAGTCGGAGCAGGGTCTGCAGGGAGCCGGAGCCCAGGACCCTTACACAGAAGTCTGGGCTGCGGTGTTAGTGTGTGTCTCCAAACTTACTGGGGCTGCCACACAATGCTATATTGTTATGCTGAGATTTTTGTTTAAATTTCCTTCCTTTTTCCTTTTTGTTTCTAACCAATAATACTTCTGATTCTTCTACCATTCTTACCCTCTACCTCCCTCTTTTTTTCCTCTCTTGTCCCCTCATTCTTTCTGGGCTCTTTTATTTTTTTATTTTTGTTTTATTTTTATTTTACTTTTATTTTCCCTCTTCACCACGTAAACCTTTTTTAGACCACCAAGTTTTTATTTATGTCAATAACTGCAGGCCAGCACCCTGCGGAGGGCGACCGGCAATGACCTCCGTTCACCTCCGCCCTCACCACTCTCCGACCTCACCTACCCCATGACAGCCACTCACCCCGTCGTTGCTTCCACTTGGCCTTTCAGTAAATCCAGGTGAGCTCTGGTACTAGACCTCCAGGTGCCATTTATCTCTGCTATGGTTACACTTGCTGGGCTGTTGAAGAACTCTGGGCCTTCGAAGACTTAGACCCCCTCTTACCTTCTCTATCCCCATCTGTAAAGGAGCCTTGCTTGGCCAGAGTCAGTTTAGTCACCTAGTTTTCAGTTTTTGTCATCTTCATCTGTTGGTGCATGACCTGCTATACTTTGGGTTACGCTGTCCTGATTCCCTGAGTGAGCTCAGAGACCTGTACGTCCTTTTGGCCTTTCTGCCTGTATCCATCATGCCATGGTCGCCTGTTTTTTGTCCCTGATGAGACCCCCTTGGTTCTCCTGCCATGCCTACGTGGGCTCCTAGAATGAGGAGACTGGTGTCAGGCTCCCCTAGATGCTCTTTCTGAAGTCCAGTCCTCCTGCCCCAGTGAGACAGTGACAAGGCACCTACTGATTGTAGAGTTGAGAGTTCTGACAGATAGCTGTGTACTGGGTTATCTGCAGCCAGGTAGGGAACAGCAAAGAGCAAATGAAAGCTACCCCCCCGAAGATGACTTACTGTACCCCACCCACATCCCTCAGCCTCTGCCTTCCTTTCGCATTTATGCACAGGGCCCATCCCTACCATAGTATTTTTTAAAACTGCCACTTTTTGACAGATGAGACCAGCACAGCTCAGAGAGCCTTTAGCTTCACTGTGGCATGTGGCTCAAGAGAGGCAAGTTGCACTGCATGTGACGTGGCTTTCGGTCCTATCACTCACATTGCAGTGTGAGTTGGCTCTGTAACTGCACCCAGTTTTTCCAGCGCCTGGGCTCTTAGGGAAGTAACCATGGGAGGTATGTGGCCTGCTCTTGGATTTCATAGCAGGCTTGTTTTCTTCCAGGGACCTGTGGCTTTGGAGGTTTGATGACAAATTCAGACTGGATTTTTTTTCTGACCATTCTTACTTAGTGAAGCTTGCCCTTTTAAACACATTTGATTGAAAACTCAGCACATTAGCATTGGTAAAAGTACTTTGAACTGTTTGATCACAAGAAACTAGTGCATATAGTACTCATTGAACCCAGTTTTTTAAGCTATTCCCAGTCGTTTTTATTTTAAGATAGGCACTTGGGGGCCAGCAAGATAGCTCAGTGGTCTAAAGCTCCTGCTTAGGCAGCCACAGGGGACCAAGATTCAATCCCCAGCCTTGGCATCACATGCCATGCCAGCCCCACCCTCAGGGTGGGCTGAGCCAGCCCCCGCACCCCCCCAAAAAAAAAGACAGGCACTTGCTAGGTTGCTCAGGTCAAGCTTAAATTTCTGATTATCCTGCCTCAGCCTCAGAGAGCTGAGGTTATGAATGTGTGTCAACACAGCTGACTAGTTTTGACCTTAAGTAAACATTGAATGCTATTAGCCTATCTTCAAACATACTTGCAATTTATGTGTATATGAAAATCATAGGAAAAAAACCTTCTGAAATTCTTAGGTGAGGGCTGGGGAGATAGCTCAGTAGCATAAGCAAGAAGGTTCTGAATTTAACCCCTGGTACCACATGCGATGCTGGCCCCAGACCCAGGCATGGTGGTGCACACTTGTAATCCCAGCATTGGGGAGGCTGAGACAAGAGGATGACTACGAGTACAAACTGCAAAGTGAGACTCTATATCAACAAAAGAAAAAAGAAATTCTTAGGTAGAAAGGGGAGGGAGGGTGGCCCAGAGGAAGAGATCCATGCACATGTTTCAGAATGACTTTCCTGTTACCCGCTTTCCCTACAGGGCTCTCTCACCTGCTCCCCGATCATCCAGCTGTCCCAAGCCTCCTGTTAGCACTCCCTCTGCATCACTGTCCAGTAGTATTCCCCAAACCCCACAGATACCAGAGCCACAGAGCTGCTCTTCCACCCGGACTTCCCTGCCTCAGGTCAATGGGGACTTGACATCCCCTTCACACCAGCCGCTGGAAGCCAGCGAGGCCTCTCAGAGCCCCTCTAGGAAGAGGCACAGGAGCCCTGGGGGAAAGCCTCAGATGCTTGGCTCAGAAGCATGTATCTCGCAGCTCCTGGGGGGGGCAAACGCAGTGCCTCGTAAGAAGAGGAAGAGGAAGAAGAGGAAGGGCCCAGAGAGCGTGGCAATGGCCATTCCTCAGGAGCAGATGCAGGGGCCACTTTGGAGCCCCAAGAACAAGAAGAAGGGACAGGCAGAGCTGCCAGCTTCCACATGGAAGGCAGAAGACACAAAGCCCCAGGTGGATAACCAGCAAGTGAGCTATGTTTTGGACAGCCAACATGTGAGAAGCAGGAAAAGGAAGCGGAAGGGAGCAGAGGGACTCTGTGAAGAAGTCCGCCTTCACCAGGTTGCACCCTGGCACAGGTAAGAGCTGGGTGAGACACATGCCCTCTGTCAAGACTGCAGAAACTAAGCAGTCCTGTGCCAGATAGATGTACTCTTGATAGGTAGAATATTACCCTGGACTGCTAACTTTTGCAGAGAGCAAAATGTCTTCTGTAGTGTCAGTGGATATCAGTTCCTGGAGGATGATTTCATCCAGGCCATGGCCATCGTATATATATATATATATATATATATGTTTGTCCAAAGACAGGATCACGTGCCCTGGGCCAGGGTGAGGTGTGGAGGGTTGCCCTAATTGAATTAAAAGTGTGACCATATAATATTCTTGTCCGTGTTCCTCATGCTGGATGTGTGTCCATGTATCAGATCTTGTCTTCCTTGACCACTTTTCCAGCTGCAATGTGGTATGAGTGATGTCATAGAGAACAGCTTCCCAAGTTGTCCTCAGTGTCACATTAGGGGCAGGTTTCCTACAGAGCTGAAGGAAGTGGGTCCGGTGCCTGTCACTGAGCCCTGCTGTTGCCTTCAGTATGCTAGCAGGGCTAACTATCACTTCCGATACCCAGCAGCTGCACCTCCATTGACCACAGAGAACATGAGACCAAGGCAGAATCCCCAAGGAAAAAGAAAAGAAAGAAAAGAAAGCCTGAGGCACAGCAGGAAGAGGAAGAAAACAAACATCCAAAAGACTCAAGGAGCACAAAGCCCAGTGTCCCCATAGGCATAGAGTTGAGTGTGAACAGCCAACTTGCTGGGGACCACCTAGGTGAGAATTTGGGAAACTTGAGGGCCCCTACTAACAGTAATGGTGTTGATGCTTCCATGTTCCTCACATGAGGCCATTCTTAAGAGTTTCATGCTTGACTGACCAAGCTAGCCAGGCACCTGAGGCCATTCTTAAGCACTGGGCGTGTGTTAGTTTCCAAAGCTATAACATACCTGAGATGATCACCTCAGAGAGAAAGTTGTCTTCTTGCCTTGGGCCTGTGGTGAGGTAGGGTATCATGGCCACATGTGGCAGAGCAGAGCCACTTACCTCATGGCAGAGGTCCCACTGTCCCCTTTGAGGACACACCCCAGTGACCTAAAGAGCCCCCACTTTCAAGCTTCCATCATCTTCCAGTAGCACCTTCCTGAGGACCTGTGGGGACCTTTATAATCCACACTGTTTCTGGCTAATAAAGTAGATTCCAACTGGAGCTAGTTCCTCCCATCATTAGACTGAGGATTAATATTATTGTCACAGTTTTGTTTTTGGCTTACTTTTTCAGGACTTCACTTGGATAACAGCTGTTCGGTAAAATTGTTAAATACATTAAGCACTTCAGTGTTAGTGAGCATTTGTCATTAGTAAATTCTGCAGTTGTGCTGTCGGTGAGAGCTATGTAGCAGTTCATTTTGAACATCTATAAGTGGATCTCGACAACTCTTCTTACAGGGCTTGGACAGGCTCCTCTTGGACCATGGAACAGGGAGCGAGAATCTGATGTGGTCCAGGAGTTGCTCAAATTTTCATTGGATAAGGCTTACGGGAGACAAGGTATGGCTCCTACTTTCCTTGGCCTGGTTTACCTGGAGGTGGAGTGAAAACAGGCCCTAATGCACTGGGAGAAAGAAGGGATGCAATATCTGACTTTAAAAACAGGAAGAAGAATCCCCCTATCCCCATCCTGTGTCCCGAGCCATAGCAGAAAGATAGGTTCTGTCTTAAACGTAGGTTCTGTCCATGTCATGATGCAGAACAGCACCTCCTTGCAGGAGTATCAGGATCCCTAGTAGATAGGGGCTGTTGTACATGGTCCTCTGGCCCCTGTAGTGGCCACTTAACTTGGAGCCTTGTAAGTCAGACCACCAGAACAAACATGGGATCTTCTTGAGTGAAGGCACAGGGCTCTGAAGAAGTGAGCTACATAATTGCTGATACAGTTTAAGCAGAAGATGGTTCCACTTTGACCATCATGTAAATTGCACATTCTGTCCTCCTTTTGTCCATTTCCACCACAAGATGACACTTGGGCATTTTGAGTATTAAGAGTAGATGAGCTGCCAGGTGTGGTGGTACACCTCTTATACCAGCTCTCGGGGCTGAGGCAGGAGGATCACTGAATTCGAGGCCAGCCTGAATTACATAGTGAGACCTTGTCTTGAAGCCAAAAATAAATAAATTGATGGATCTAAATTGGTACAAGTCTGAAGACCACCTTACATCATGCCTGTTTTGTCCAGTTCTGACTTGGGATGGAGAACTGTCTGCGGTCAGTCGGGATGCTATTGAGGACAGCAAAATGGCCCAGACCCAGACAGTGGTTGATGATTGGGACGAAGAATTTGATCGCGGCAAGGTACGGAGTGTGTGTGTGTTTGTGTGTGTGTGTGTGAGACCAGCTGATGGAGAGGTTGGTATGGCTCACGTGAACTCACCGGTGTGAAGAACAGGCATGTGGTGAAGAGCAGGGTGAGACTGGAACCAGTTGCCCAGGTTCCATCTTCCATGCATGTTCCACACTGTGGGCAAGGCTGTGACTGTGTGATGCTTCTGTGCCTTCACCAGCACATCAGGTGACAGGCCCCTCACAGGCTCGTGTGCGGCACGTGAGAGTGCACCTGTGCCAAGTGCACTTGCAGTGCATGTGTGGTAGAGACCGCCTGGATTCAGTGGAGCCCTCGCTGAGCCTTGTGATCCCTGTGGTTCTTGATGTAGGAGAAGAAAATGAAAAAATTCAAGAGGGAAAAGAGGAGAAACTTCAATGCCTTCCAGAAGCTTCAGAGTAGACGGAACTTTTGGTCTGTGACTCATCCCGCCAAGGCCACCAGCCTTAGCTACCGCCGGTGAACGTGGTGTCAAAATAGGTCAGTTTCAGGGTGTGTATATCTGATGTGATTGTGTCGGGGGGCAGAGGGGTGATTCTACGTGACGTGTGATGTGTGGATGTGTGCCAGTCCTTTGCAGAAGTGACCTCGTGGCATTTTCAGCTTCCCCTTTAGGGTGTACAGGAGAGTGGGGGAGGGAACATCAGGGTTCTTGATTCTCACCAGGAGGACCATGTGCCTGTCCCACAGCCTCCTGGAGCCATCACTTCCTGGGAACCATTTGTCTGAATCTGAGGAGTGGCCTCATGCAGACTCAACTGCCTATCACCTCAGGCTCTGCTGTGAGCCTGCCACGTGGAGGGCTGCAGCATCACTGCAGACAACCTGCTGTGGAGGCCTTGGGGACATTCACAACTAGTCCCAGAAGAAACTCCAGCGGAGCTGACCACAACCTGTGGGACATTTGGAAGGGGCCAGCATCCTTGTGGTCATGGACAATAGTCTGGGCGGGCAAAGTCATCTGCTCCTGTCTGGGACTGACAGTGGGGACAGGACCATGCATTTCCTGGTGCATCCTATGCCCAGAACGGCAGGCATGCAGTTGGAGGCTCTTCCTAGTGAGCCATCACTTACCTTCTCCTGAGCCTGGCACTGTCCTGTCCCATGCCCCGCCCCTTTTGTTCCCTCTGTGGGACATGTGTCTGTATGCCTTACTGTCTGCCTTGGAAAGGGAAGAGCTGGTGCCCACCTGCACTGCCGCCTCTGCCTTTCTGGGAATGGCAAGGTAGCACTTTCAGCGCATCTCAGAAGCAAAGGCTGTTTGGGGTGGGGGAACTCTTGAATTATGTGCCAATGCATCTGCTTCTCAGGCTGCTATCTGTTCCAGGGTGACTTTGCCGCAGCTTTCCTTGCAGCTGAAATAACCTATGGGTCTCTATGGAGGTGGTGGTATAGGGGATGAATTCTCCACTATTTTACTACTTAATACAAAGCATTTATTTTTAACCAGGCCTGTGGCTTCCCAGCAGCAATATATTCCCCTAATATGCAAATACTGGCTTTGTGTGCTCAATTTTGTGAGTGCTTTTGAATCTAGATGATTGTATGACTCAAGAAGATCCCTTTTTTATCTTGCTCAAGCTGTGCCTGCAGACTTATAATTTAATAAACATGAGACTCCTCAGTGAAAGTGGTGTATCCAAGGAAAAGATAACACCCCAAACTAGAAGGTGTACAAGTACATCAGAGGTCTTTCCTCATGAGATTCATCCGCTCATCTCTCCTGGGCTGCCCAAGGCACACAGGCATGAGCCCAGCCCCCTGGCCTGGCTGTTACCTTCATCAGTGCAACCCTTCTTGCTTGCTCTGCTCTCAGCTCAGGACTTTGCTCAGTCCTTGGGTACTGAGAGGAGTTGCATCCTCATATAGTGAGGGATGGCTGAGGTTCTGTCAGTGGTTCTTTTAGGTTTTTCTCCCTTTGGTTTTTTACGTTAGGGGAATGAGGGAGGGAATGGTGATACCATGGCCTGATCGCTTCTAGACAACAGAGAATGGTAGCCTTGAATGCTGCTCAGGATAGGCTTGGCATTAGTGTGCTCTTGCTTCCTAATCTGTTGTCTCAGAAGGAAGGCTCACAGGCAGCTCTGGGCAGGGCTTGCTTCTCCACTAGAGGGTTTGAACTCCGTCTTGTATTAACTGCCTCCCTAGGCACATTTATTCCATGACGCTCTGTTGCTGAAAATGTAAGCTGTCTGCTAGCACAGACTTGATCTCCTTTGTGTCTCTATCCCCTCCTCCAGTCGGCCTCGTCTTTTCTCCTAGGCTGAACGTTGTAGGACCATTTCTTGGGGAAACCAACTCTGTGTTCTCTCTGGCAGTGGTAAATCCTGGCCTGCTTTCCTGTAGTGTTTGTCACTGTGGGGTGGAGGTAGGTCCTTCCCTTCTGCAGAAAACCATCAGCCAGACAGGCATGAATAACGCCCAGATAACCATCCATGTTGTAGGTGACATGTACATATATAAATACATAGAAATACCGAAACTTTTGTGTAACAGCAGTCACTTGGTTGGGTTAGAACCTGAGAGTGGAGGTAGGGGACCCATGTGTAGTAGACCACCTCCCCAGTGTTCCCTTCATCTTGCACACCTTCCACTGTCAGGAGTCGTTCTCCCCCCACGTCCTGGCTGTGTAGCTGCACCTATATGTGTAAGGGTTCCCACCTTTTCCACTTCCTTTCCAAGGACCTTGGGAGCCCCAGTTGTTCCTAGATCTTGGTGCAATAAAATGTGTCTTTGTGAGTCCTTTCTGCGTCTGACTTGTTAAGAGATGTATTCCAGCCAACTCCTTGTGGGTTTCCTGAGATCAAGTGAAAAGTGAAAAGTTATCTTTGTCATACTTTCACAAAGCCATCCATAGCAGAAGGGACCTCCAGACCTCTGTAGTAAAAAATAGAGACCAACTCCTACTCGAGAATGAAGCCAGGGGGAAAAAAGGATGAAGCGAGGTATAGTAGCTCATTCCTGTAACCCCAGCACTTTGGAAGGTTGAGGCAGTAGGATTCCTAGTTCAGCCCACCCAGGGCAGTTTAGCAAGACTATTTCAGAATTTTTAGCTAGGGGCCCTGCAACAACCAAACACAAAAAAATAAAGTAACAGATTCTTTTGGGTCAGCTCTTAGACATACAAAGGCACATACAACTGGAGGGAATTTAGGTTAACAAATATATAGAAGCTTAAGCAAATACTCTTAGAACATCTAACCACATCTGAGTCATCATCACTGTGATGGAAGTGCCTCCTGTTACCATATTTCTGAGTAATTTCATCATTTAAATGGTTCAACAATGCAGGCCAAAGTCACTTGCCAAAATGAAGTTTGCATTTCCTTAAAATATAGTCTACTCACAATTTCTCTGAAAAGTTGTTGTTCTATTATTCTTCATGTGTTTTTGTTTTTTTGTTTTGTTTTTTTTGGTGGAACCGGGGATTGAATTCAGGCCCCTGCACTTGCCAGGGAAGCGCTTATTCCACTGAGCCATCTCCCCGGCTCTTCATGTTTTTTTAATTGCATACCCTTATCTGGAGATAACTAGGGTTGTTTCTGAGAGTAGGCTAAATGGAGAAGGGGGAAAACAGTATTATCACCAAGACTGTGCTGACACATTTTTTTTAAATGTACATTCACTACTTTTGGTAAAAATAAACTTGTCAAGGTCAAAAGCCTTTATACTATAGGACAATAGATTTTGAATTTTTAGTATCTCAGTGACATGCAGGCTTTCAGGAGTAATGATCTTCTAGGCTTATTTTGGTCTGCTTTTATTTTGTAATGATCATTTACTATTGAAATCAGTTGACTGTTCTCAACTAAGATTTTAATTAAGTCGGTAAGTCCTCAGGAATGTCTGAGATACTTACATTGTTGCTATTCAGGTTTTCCCTGTCCAAAGTCTGACAATAAAAATTAATTTTTAAATGAAAAACTTTTTTTAGCTAGGCATGGTGGCTATGGAGCCTCTCACTGTGGTGACAGTGTCGTGTCTGTGGGAGTCAGCACTGATCAGAGGCAAACCAAACATGGAGTTCACTCTGGGCCATGACTCTGCCATAGGATATCCAGGAAAAAGTGTTTGAGGCCAGCTGAGCTAGATAGTGAGTTCATGGCAAGCCTAAACTGTATAGCAAGACTGTCTCAGACCCATGTGCCCTCTCCAAATGTTTTTGATTCTTTTGAGACAGGGCACATGTTCCTGGTCTTGGTGTGTGTAAAGCTGAAACACAAAACCCAACACCCACAGTTTAAAGGAGAGGTCTAATTTAGCTCACAGTATTAATGAATGATTGCTTCGCTCCACTGTAGACACCATAAAGGGAGGGCATCGTGTGGCAAAGCTGCTTAGTTCATGATGTCCTGGGAACAGTGCCAGAGAAGAAGGGTCCAGTGGCCATATATAGCACCAGGCCCTAACCCCCTGGCACAAGAGAACAGTTTCATGGAACAATTTCTCCACAGACTGGGGGAGAGGCATAATTTTGGGAAGATTTCAGGACATGCCATTTATTTTATATTATTACCACATGGTCAGTGCAAGGACAGCTGGAGCTTGACATTGGTGCCCAGTGTGTTGCTTCTGTCCCTTCCATTCTTAATCTCATTTAGGTTGCAGTCACTGCAGAAAACCTTCTCAAAGATAGGATGTTGGAAATGGAATCCAGCTTTTCAGTGCTTGTGTGGTCATCTCAGGATATTCTACCTTTATTTTTTATTTACTTTTTTTTTTTTTTTTTTTTTTTTTTTTTT
>NDGN011553376.1:0-13505 GCA_002564285.1 Tympanoctomys barrerae | reverse complement strand
CTTCAGGGATCTGTGCTGGGAAGGCCCGAAGGCCAGTGGTGGAAGCCAGGAAGTCTATGCCAGTGGGACGAAAGATCTGTGCAGCAGGCTGAGGGAGCTGAACTGGAGCCAGGAAACAATGCTCAAGGTAAGCGAGCACCAGAGCTCCCCCAGAAAAGCACCACAGCCCCCCTCAGCAACTGTGAGGTCCCGAGCTCCTCCAGCGATGAGGAAAGCTGAGCTCCCATCAGGAAGGCCAACATGACAAGCTTCTCCATGAGGCTGAGCAGGGCACCGTCTTCCCCTCCAGAGCCAGGAGGCGATGCTCAACATGAGGCCCAGAGCACCTCCAACGTTCACCGGGAAAGCCAGCACGCCAAGGTCCTCCTGCCACACAGCCCAAGAGAACAGAGCTTCCAACAGCCCCACCAGCTTCTCCAAACAGAATCCATAACAGCGTTTTGGCAGCTTCTCCTCTTCTGCCTTTATGCTGTTGGCAACAACCTTCACGTGGGCCTCCCGCACCCACCACCATGTTAGTTTAATCCAGCTGGGCGTAACAAGTTGACCACCAGTTAGAAATCCACTACAGCCTGGGCGTGGAGCTCAGTGTGGACTCTGGGTTCAATCCCCAGTACCAAAGGGAAAAAATATATACAATACCAATTATGCCTTTGCCACATTTTCAACTTTTATTTATTTCTCAGGCTATCAGAGCTTATCACCTTACTTTTCTCATGACATTAAATTTATTTGCTAATGACCACCCAGTTTCCTAAGCTACAGTTCTCTGGTGCATTTAGAATCTGTTTCCATCTTAGTCACTTTTCCCTCAGGTTCTCTGACACCAGCACAGTCTCTCTTTCGTAGTCCTGACATATCAGCTGAATTAACTCACATATTTTCTCAGTTATTGCTCAAAGGCTATTAGGAATCGGGCTTTATTTGGAGCACAAAACTTGCATTCCTTAACACTTCGCTTGTCTAACTTTGCTATCAGCATCCTGGCTATTCTGTGAAGCTGGTTCCCGTGATGAGGCTCTTCTCAGCTGATTCCATGTTCTAGAAAGAAAGCACTGGACCCTCGAATCTTCTCATGGAAGTAGTATCGGGAGGCCCACAGCAAGGGACGTGAGAACATAAAGCTTCTTTTGCTGTCAGAGTAGAATCAGAAAAGATTGTACTCCTGTCCCCGTTAGGGCTTTAGTGCTCAGGATCCAAGCCAGAGCTAGACTACAGAAGTCAGAGATACACATCTTACCAGCATCTAGCCCCAAAATAGCAAAACCACATAACACAAAACTTATCATCTCGAGCATTTTCATGTGTATAATTCAGAAGTGTTACCTATGTCACATTATTGTGTATCCTGTATCTAGAAATATTCCATCTAGACAAACTGAAACTCCACAACTCTTTAATGACTCACTTATCCCTCCGAAACCATCATTTTATTTTGTTCCTGTGAGTTTTACTGCCTTATACGTCTCATACAAGAGGAATCAGACAGTTTTCTGTGTGACCAACTTGTTTCACTTACCACGATGTCATCTACACTGCAGCAGTGTGACATATTACACTGTACGCAGATGACCCATTTGCCTTCTCCTTTCATCCACTGATGATATCCAACCTGTCTCCCCCATCAGGTATCGTGAACAGTACGGCAGTGGATGCAAATGTGCTAGCTCGCCCCATGTTTGATCCTCGTGTCGCAAGAAATCCTCTTAGCTCACAGTGATCCAAGCAGTTCTCCAGGGTATAATTAATGTGAGGATCAAAATGTGAGTAATAATCAGCTAGGAAAGTAGCTTGGCCATCTAAGCCCCTTCCTGACAAGCACAAGGACCAGGATTGAAACCCGGTACCGCATGCTGTGCCAACCCCACAACCCTGGGTGTGCCCTGCGGGCCACCAAGACTGGATGTGGTGGCACACACCTGTAGTCCCAGTGCTGGGGAGGCTGAGACAGGAGGATCACAATGAGTCCAAGCTGTGTAGTGAGACCCTGTACCAAATACATAAATAAATATTTTTTAAGGTGGGGAATAATAAAACTGTACGCTTACCTGGAGGTATTTCTTGATCTCCCTCTACACACATACATCTTTGCATTTTTAAGGGACAGGAAATTTAAGAAATAGCAGAGAAAATCGTCTACCTGCCTATGCAGATGTGACAATGAGAATCATCTCACTTCATTTTGCCTTGCTTTCCTTCTCATGATAGTTAACACATTTGTGTATACAATCAAAGCTAAGTATCCCAAGCATTGACTACGTGGTAAAAAATAAATCTTGGATTCAGATATTTTTCTTTACACTAATTTAATCAAATACATATTCTGACTATTGATGCTTAAACAGCAGGAACACTAACAAGAATAAAAGATATCCCTACCTCCAAAGGTTCAAAATCTGATAATGAAAATTAAGATATGGCCTAATAAGTGTAGTACAACATTACCAGTACAGAAAGAGCACAACTCAGAGAATATTATGACACCCCTGACGCAGGCCTTCTTGCCCAGCAGAGGAGATAGGGAAAGAGACATAAAGGTTCCCTAAAGGAGGCGGCGCGGAGCCAAGGATTGGTGAGGTAATAAGAAACAGTGGTAAGCCAGGGCAACACCAGCACACCAAGGTCACTGGAGACGTCTAGCGTCTTGGAATCTAAAACATCAACACTGGATGATTCCTTGGCTTAGGAACAGCCAGTTGCTGAGCATGAAAGCTCAGATGAAACGTGATTTGAGAATTGAAATGGACATAAGCTAGATGAAGGCAGCAAAGGAAAACTATTTAAAAGCTAGATTAAAAAATTGCTTACGTGACTGCGATCAAGACTGTAGCAGACAGATGCCCAAACCAATCAGACGTAAGCAGAACAATCCACCCGATGGCTTTAAAATATTCCTATTTGCTACAAATCGGTTGGTGGCATTTTTACATGAGCCCTAAAATTATTCACTCTTTGCAGCGCCAGCTTCAAAATATTTTTAAAGATAATTCATATAAATGTTGTCCATTTAAAATACAGCCCCCCTGACTTCAGTTAGATGCAAAAAAGAAAATTGATAAGACTTATGAGAGTTTTTTGCTGGAAATTATCAGAGATCAAAGAGAGAAAACATAAAATTGTCTAAGTGGCTGGAGTCCTGTTGTACTATTGTACTTAAAAGCAGTGTATGTAAATAAGGGTAACCTTTCATTGGTTGAGTTCAGGGATATGGAAATAAGGGTAACCTTTATTGGTTGAGATCAAGAATATGCAAATAAGAGTAACCTTTCATTGACTGGGCATAGTTTTGATTAGCTCACAGGTCTTCCACATTTGGCAGTTCTCAAAGCCGCACGCTGTGGAAGGCGCACTGCCATCGTGCGACCCCACGACGACATGGCGGTTACCCCCAGTTGTTTTGAGGATTATAAATTGACTGCCTGATGTTACTTCCTTGTGGTGGTGTCATCTCCAGAAGACAGTCGGAAGAGAGGTTAGAATTACGGAATATGTTAATCGTGTGGGCATAAGGTAGATGCTAAATATGAAGTTAAAGAATCACAGAATTTAAGAAATAATATCCATTGCCCAGAGATAAAACTGAATAAATAAGAAATCAGTAATAGCGCTGAGTGATACTTAAAAACGGACTGAGAACCACTTTCCAGGCATCAGATAGCAACTTCTTTACGTTTTTCTTAGAAATTTGCTTACTCAGAAAAAAAAACAACTAATCACAGATTTCTAGTGGCATTAAATAAAATCAAAGTACTACACACCCATGACAATAAATATAGTGAAAGAACTTTGCATACAAATATATGTACCTGTGACACGTATATCATTTGGCCAATGGGATATCTTCGCCGTCTCCTCCTACAGAGGCAATAAAGCCTGTGGTGAAATTGCTATGACTAAATCATTTCACATATTAAAAAATTAATTAAATATTTTCTGATTTTCTTTAAATATTTTTGTGCCATGAAATAAAATTAACGTGAACAAGGCGTCTCCCTTTCTTCTGTTGCTCCTGTTTCTACATGGTGGGTGCAGTGTGACCAGGCTCTGAGGTGCCAGCCCTGCTTGGCATGACTTTGATACCAGCCCTTCCCAACCTCCCACGTGTCCTTGTCACCTACCTTGAGAATCTTCAGATTCTCTTCATAGATTTCACGCCCAGTTCACTGATAGCTGGCCTCATATCTTTTACAATGTGAAGCCCTTTAATTCCTTTCCTTTTCCCAGGAGTAGAAATCTTAGCTCTATTCCTGTCCAGACACCCACGGCAGGAAGTGTGCTCCGCATGCTGTAGTCACCTGCACATGTCGCTTCTGGCTCCAGGTTCACAGGCTGAAGCCGACCCCTCCAAGTCAGGCCGGCCGCTCTTTCACATCCATTCCCTTCACGCCTCTCGGCTCACTCACTGACCTATCGAACTGCATTTGGCCTTGAGACCGTGTCTCCCTCACTCGCCTTTGCTCCTCAGCTGACCTCCTATTCCAGTTGGTTCGTTGGTTCCTTCGACTCCCTTGAGTCTCTTACTAGGAATCTGGACTCTTCAATCCATCTCAAGCTTCTGCAGCTGTCGTGCCAGTCCCGGGAGTCGGGCAGATCCAGCCAGGTGTTCTCTGCTCTTGTTATCTTGCTGCCAAACGTTATGGAAGAAAGGCAGGAAAGTGCCAGCTGGCTCTACTACAGATTTATGAAATCGGATCTGATCCCCTCAGAACTGCTCAGAAATCCTTTTATTCATCTGATGCTCAATCCGATTCTTCACAGTTACTCCTCCAACCTCCCTCCATTCTTTTCAAAGCCTTAAGCCCTCTCCCCTCACCATCCACAAATGACCTCACCCCTACTTCCTGGAGGACAGTAAAGCCATCTGACATGTGCCTCTCAACTTATCTTTGTAGACTGTTACTATCTTGGTGACAGACCGGAAGAAGAGCAAACCACTGATCCCAGCCAGGATGAGGCTGGAATAGGAGTAGTGTTTCTTACACAGGGTTGCAACAACCAAGGGCCAAGCATGGAGAGCCTGCCAGTGGAGCGCACTCAAGCCTAGTCCCAGTACAGGGATGCCAGGGACCCCAAAATACTGAGGATGGACAGCCTCCCTGGCCAAAAATGGTGCCAATGAATCCCATAGAAAGTGTGGTAAGAGAAAGAAAGAGAGAAAGAAAGAAAAGAAAAGAAAAATCCAGGACACTTTTTAAAAATACCACTACAAAAGCATGACTCTTGAATAGCTATCCTATCCTGGATTTATTTTAAAATTTTATTTTAGTTCCTTTAACTGGCTTAGAGTAGGGCTTATGCCTCATTGATGCCTCATCTTTCTTAGTAAGGCATGTTCATTCTTTTTCTGCATGCTAGAGCCAGTCTCCACCATACAAAAAGTTATTCCTTCTTATGTGATCCTTTTTTCCTGTCTTCATCTATTTTGAGTGTTGTTCCTTCTTTACCTACTATATCATTCATCTCAAAAACTCTAAATAGGGTACAGGGAGATAACTCAGTAGAATAAGTGCTTGCCTGGCAAGCACAGGGTCCTGAGTTCAATCTCCAGTACCAAAAAAAAAAAAAAAATACTCTAAATAAATAAATAAGCCTCTCCTGCCCCGAACCTCCCCACCTGCTTACCTGACCTTTCCTCATGCTTAAAGAGTAGAAAGTTTCAGTTGTGAGGAAGCCCTGGGCATCCACCATGCAACAGTACCCGTGGAATTAACAGGAGCATCTTATACCAAAAATTTTAATGAGTAGATCACAAGTGTGTGTTAGCAGACTTTTTTAAAAAATAGATGCAGTCTGCACTGTTGCATCCTCCTCCTCACTGACAAAGTAAAGCCCCCTCTGTTAGTCTCTAGTTCCTCTGCATGACTTCATCCAAAACTGCCTTCTTGGAAGAATTAAACTCACCTTGAGATACCAAATCTCCTCAGTCCTCAGCCACGTTAGCCTCAGAGCTGCTGACTGCATCGCCCTGACCGAGCGCCTCCTCTTCTGAGGCCTAAGCACCGCTGGCATCCTCTCCTCCTGTCCCCAACCAGAGCTGAACCCTGCTCTGTCTCAAGCACCACCCCCCGCAGTGACCAAGAACGCTGAGGAAGGGCCAGCCCTGAGCTCCCTTCTCTTTCACCCCGTTACTCACTCTGTCGCTGACTTACTTTCTTTTCTACTTTTATCTCTCTCCTGCCCTTCACAGGTTCATTTTTCTATCAGTAGTGAAAGCTCCATATATTCAATGTGAATATAAAAGTAGCAAAAGTCAAGAATTTGTTCTCTTGAACTGTACTGTCCAGATTCAAATTCTAGCTCAATGTCTTATAAGCAGCACAAAGTTGATCAAATTGCTGTGCCTCAATTTCTTCATCTGTAAAATGTGGATGACTAGAGTACTTAATTTACACCTAGTGTTTCAATTGTTCTCACAAAGAACTAGAATGAGCCTGTTGTGTAAATGCTCACTGCACATTCGCTGTTCTTATCACTCCAATTAGAGTATTGCTGGTGAGGATTTGGGTGTAGATGATTGAGCTGATGCTATTGTCTTAATAGGATGGAAATGCAACAGTGTGAAGAGCAGGATCCAGCGCAAAGAACAGGATCCTGCCCGAAGCCTTTTCCACAGCCCCCTGGCCGTGCAGCAGGATCGGCCCACACACATGAGTGGCAGCTCCCATTCTCCCTCCCTCTGCTGCTGGCGGAGCCCCAACATCATCATCTCAAGCCTCAGGTGCTCACCAAGTCCGGCTGAGCCCCGGCCTTCAGTCTTCACCCCCAGGCCATCTTCAGCTCAGTGTTCCCTTCCTAAGGGTAGACCTCTTTTTCAAGTCTGTTACGTTTGGGCTTCCAGAGTAAACCCACCCCTTTCCTTCCGATCTCCTGCAGCCTCGCCCCTGCCTTCCCCGGCCGCTCAGAGCACCGGGACACGGGAACCTCCGCCCACCGCCTTCGGGAGAGCTCTTCTCACATCCCGCCACCGCGCTTGCTTTCTGGCTTTAGGTGCCTTCGATTTCTCCTTGTAAGGAAGTTATCTCTTTCCAACCTTTGTGGGCTTAGAAAAATTATTAACAGGTAGATAACGATTTACCTGTTTACCTGGTAAATTTACCTGGGCATCTTTTTATTCATTGTTACAGCACACAATTGTGGGGTTCGTTGGGGGAAACTGATACCACACTTGACATATTCTGACCAGTTCTCAATCCCGCTCCCCGCTTCTCTGCTCCTCCAACGTCCCAAAGTCCCCCTCCCAGCTTCCTGGAGGCTGCTAGCTTACCGCATTTTGTCTTTAGACGCCCAGACCTGACTAGTTTGCTCTCGCCCATTTCTTGCCCATAACAGAGGTCCTGGCCTAGAGGGAGGACCGGGTGAAATTTTATGAGTGAATCAGTACTCTTCCCGCAGGGCCAGCCCCTGCCCCCTGGCCCCTCCTAAGCGCACAGCGTCGACTGCAGGAGTGCTTCCCCGCCCGAAGCCCGCCCTCCGCCAGCCCCGCCGCTCGGCTCGCCCTGCTCGGCCTCCCTGGCCGTGGGCACGCGTCCCTCCAGCGTCTCCCCTGCGCTGCCGGTGTCCCGCTCCGCCTCCCGGAAACGCACCAACGCGTCGCTGTCAGCTGCGTTCACTAAGCTTCCGTTGTCGTCCTATACCACTGCTCAGAGCCGCTCGATGTCTCCCACCGCCTGAGAGTGAAGCGCACGCCCTTTTAGCAGCGTTCTCTCTCACTCCCCACCTGGACCACCAATTACTCTCCTCCCTTTGCCACACACACACACACACACACACACACACACACACACGCTGCACTCCAATACCCTGGACTACGCTAGAAGTACACACTAGAGTGCTTCTGTTCCGACAGGCTGGTATGTTTTCCCTCATTTAAAGCCCAATTCTCAGGCTCCTGCTTCCACGAAGTCTTGTATCAATACCATACCCAAAAACACTCTTTTCTTATCTTATTTTCCCGAAATGTATGTGAGGGCATCGATCTGGGTATGTTCTGATTTATAAAGGATGTTGCTTCTGATCAGAAAAAATGTGAAAGAGTAGACCCTCCCAAAGGACCTTACTCCAGGCACTTTCTACCTCACCAGCAGAAAATGACCCCCTCCTGAGCGGGTTCAGTCCCACCAGGGAACACCATGGAACCCGCAGGTCAGTCTCCCACTCTTCTCTTGGCCAGAGATTTAGCATTTGAGATGACAAATTATGCAGTTTCCTTAGGAAGGTTCAAGCCAGCAAGCGCTGTGCTGACACTTCTCGTTCGCTTTTGTCACAGGCCTCCGTTGGCAGCAGCCCGGGGCCTCCTTCCGCCCCCACGTGCTCTTGCAGGCCAGGCAGCTGGGGCGATCCCAAGTGGAAACCAGCTTGGCTCAGCTGCGTGGACGCTGCTCCTCGTCACGGGTTTGCCAGCAGACAGTGCACTTCTGGCTGCAGGGCAGGACACTTGCTGTCTCCTTCACTGGTGCACGTGCACGTGTGCACACACACACACACGCATACACACATGCACACACACACAACTTAATTCAATATCTGATTAAGTCAGTTAAGTTCATACGCAAATATTTTTTCCAATCTGCCCTGATTCATATTTCTGTCCCCTAATTGTCCCCAAATTCAATGAAAATGGGAGGAAAAAATGATTATTTAGCTCTTTATAAGATACTAAAACAGTGAGTTATGGAATAAGTAAACTCTGTAAAGGAAGAACACAAATCTGAATAATTTTTCAAGATATCTTGTCCATGAAAGGAAAACCATAGCTAACAAACCATAGTAGGGCCAAACAGTGCAGCCAGCGGTCTCTTAATTTAAAAATATTTAACAGACCTTAGAGCGAGACCACTGAGTGGACAAGGTTTTCAGAGTATGGAGGGAACAAAACAGATGGCAGAGCTCACAGAAATAAATGCCTTTCAACGCCATTGAAAGTAAGAATGAGAATGAGAATAACAGAGAGAATAACAGAGAGAGTCACTCAGCCCCCATCGGTCACCAGGCAACTGCAGTCGAAGCGATGACACCGGCTTTGCAGGTGAGGACACTGAGTCACCTACAGAGTGTGTGACCCTTGGTACTTCCCCAGTGCAACTCGGGGTGCACCTTCAAAAGAAGGGGAGAGAAAGAAGGACTCTTGATAGAAACAGAGGACAAAATTATTGTGAAAAAAGGAGGGGAAGCCTGTAACTCAAAATGACTGTGATACTAATTTGTGGTCAATTTATAAACCACCAGGTGTGGCTGCATATTTAAATCTTAGTAGATGGTAGCTGAAAACAAATGTTTGTTCTCTTCCCCCCAGTGATTCGGATTCAGATTTGGGCAGTATTTTTATGAACTGCTTCAGGCAATTTACTGTAGACCATCTTTGAGGGTTTGGGCGTCTTTAATCACCTTTTCAACTTTAAAAATCCTTACGTACCAGATCAGAACTGCACCTGCCTTCCCACCACATAAGTTTAAAGTCTCCTGCTTATCTTGAAGGCTCAAGAGCTGAGCTTCACAGGCTGTCACCCCACACACACACACATACACAGCACCTTCAACACCAACCTTTCTGCAGGTGAGAGGTCCCCTCAGGGTCTGCTTGGGGATCCACCTTCCTCTGCGCCTGCAGAATTCTGCCTGTTCTTTCATTTCCAGTTCAATCATACCTCTTGTCCAGGAGCCTCCATCTCCTATCATCAGATGGCATCTGACTTCTCCAGATTCTGTGTCTTACTGCTGAAGACTCAAATATACATCATTGGTTGCAGCTTTCTGGGTCATAAACATTAGTGTTATACACAAAACTAGCTTATAACTTAATTGATACACACCCCACTGCCTACCATGCTCATGGGCCCAAAAGAGTTACTCATTAATTAATAGAAAGAAAGGGAGAGGAAGAGCTATTTGGCTAATATAACCAAAATACAGGTTAGATGCATCTGCCTTGTTTCCCCTGGTGCTAGTCTTGTTCCTAGGCAGAGTCGCTGGGGCTGTCACTCCCAGAAGCCCTGACTTTCTTACCAGCTAAGAGCTTCCTCCACTCAGGTTCAGACCTTCTATAGATGACCCGATGTCCTAGAATCCCCATGGAACAAGGATAACAGTTTCTACCTCCAGTGAATAAAGGCTAAAAGCCACTTTTAAAAAAGTGTTATTCCATTCTTTGGGGCCATCTGTTTTTAAGACTCAGTTTTGGTCTCAGAGGTAGAAATGAAGAGCTTCATCGTCTAATTCTCCAGAGTAAATATAATCTGACCTTCTTTGTTACTCATGCATCAGATTGGAATTTTTTGGTTCCTAATCTCAACCATTCTGATACCTTAAAGATTCTGTATAATGCAAGGACACTTTCTCAATGAAACAGCATTCCTACAGAGTGTGTGTGTTGCAGGATGCATGACCTAGAACAACCGCGGGGGTAGCTGCTCCTTTGTAGGCCATCTTTTTTGCAATATTGTGGGTGTTTTTGTAAAATACATGGTATTTAATAGTTCTTGAGCTTCTATGACATGGTTTTATTAATTTGCCAATCAAAAGTCTTCCTATAATAAGTACCATTTATAATATGAAGGTTTTACAGAAGAAAAAGAAGAGAGAGCTGTTCTTTCAAGTTTTACTATGTCCAGAGTCTCCTTCTCGCTGGCCAGAGTAAGGTGTCTGTGCATTACTTGAGCAAGTGACAAAATCTGCCCACTCAGAGAAAGGAAGTAAAGACGGGTGACTGCTCAAAGGAGAACTGACTGGCTGTTACCAAGAACAATGGAAATGGGCAGTGAGAATAGCCAAGAAGCTGGTGTCTAGGGCTCCAAATTAGACCCCGACTGTTCACCCAACAAAAGCAAAGTGGGAAGCAAATGGAGAAGTTGGCATTTAAAAGACAGTCAGTAGAAGTGAAAAGAAGATGAGATCGGAGTACAGAACTTGGTACTGAAATCACACTCACTTTGGGAAAAGTCCAGCCAGGACACACTGCTCAGGGGTATTTCCCAAGGTGTTTGAAGTAAAATGGGAGCAGTTAAGGGAAGTTTAGGAGAAGCACGAGAGAGCCACTAAAGGTAGTCTGCTCCAGCTTCAAGAGTTGAGACTGCTTTGACCAGGCAGCCAAGCAGACAGTCACCCGACCCGAACCGTAGGAACAGAGGAGGAACAAAACAGGAAGTTGAACACACAAACCTCCTATGCAGAAACGATGCTAACTGCAGTGTTAGCGTGGCTTGACCAGGCGAGGGTGAATCATGAACATCATGCGTGTGAAGGGCTGGAAAGCAAAACTCTCTGTAATGGCCGGAGCTCTGTAAAGGATCTATGCCATCGAAAAACAGAGCCACATCGCCTTCGTGAGCATCATTGTTTCCAAAATCCTAAAAACGCAACACCTTAGCTGCAGATGAAGTGTGCACTACGGTGCTTCCTCCTTTGAAGCAAGAGACTTAATCACCAGGAGCTGCGGCTAAGCGCGAGCCCGGCACGGCCGGCACGTGCGTACAGGAGAGGCCACGTCTGGAGGACTCTGGCTGCTCCCTCTTTTGGACTTGCTCATAAGAAAGGAAAAGCCTTAAAGTTATTGTCAACAATCTGATCTTTTTAGGCAAAGACAGAAAAAAGAGTTAGCTCTTTGGTCTTCATTTGTGGTTCATTCTGGACATTCTCTAAAGGCAAAAAAGAAAAGAAAAAGGGCAATATTCCCTTCATTAGGAAAACTCTAGAGAGCAAACATGACAATAATAATCATACAGAAAATTAGAAATACTTTATGTGGAATTTAAATGAGTAAAGAATTGGAAGTTTCCCAGGTAGAGTGCTCTAGCTGCTCCGGGTGAACTCGAGCTTCCAACACAGTACTCACCACCGTGCACCTGCCTGCACCTGCCTGCACCTGCCCGAACCTGCCTGCACCTGCCTGCACCTGCCTGCACCTGCCAGTGGTGCCCAGGGAGGGGGTATGCTGCCACTGGGCTTCCTCGCTTCCACAGAGTTCTCGCCACTTCCTGAGTCAGTTCAGGAATCCCTCCTTTGTCTTCGCAAAGCATGATCCAAACTACAGTGAATTCTGCTGCCAAGCACAGCCCGCCACAAGGGCAAGTTTGCAAAAATGTCACAGTGCATTTTTATCTGCCTCAGTCACCAAGTCTGGCACTGTGCGGCATCTGCCTCTTCCCCAAAGTCAAAATGTTCATGGGAGGGACATGTTTGACTGATTCAGAATATCTATCAAGGCAGCTGGGGCAGCACAAGAAATGCTATGCATGAAGAGGGCTTCTCAACCTGCCTCAGAAAATGGCCAGAAAGACAAGATAAATAGATCTGAAGAGAAGGGAGTGTTGTGCATGGAATTCGTGGCCAGGTTTCTTTTACTGTAATATTTTTTAATTTAAAAATTGACCATATTTTCGATCATACAATTTATGCATTTGTGTAAACTTTTCTTTACTTTTTCAATATTGAGAACTTCCAATCCAGGTCCTCCCAGTGATGTGAGAAGAGCCCACTTGCACCCAAGGCTAGACAATAGCTCTGCAGGTATACTGACAGAGGAGCCAGGAATGTGCCATCAGAACACGTGACCAAAATCTAAACCTAAACATTAATACATAAAAAGAAAAAATGCATAATCAAGCAGCAGATCAGTGGGCAAATGAAGATCTATTAATTAAATACTTTTTTAAAAGAACTATCTAGAACATAACACAAAAAGTGATATTAACCAGTAAGATTTCTTATTTTTCTTATGTACTTCTCTAGAATTAGAAGAGAGTTTATCATTTAACAATGGGAATGTGATTTAAATTACATTTTCTTTAAAATAATTACGGAATTTGAGAACAATGTGCACACATGTTTATTTTATAGGCATATTCCAAAACTAAGATGTATAGTATAGGATACCTTTTCTTTTCTTAGTACATGATTTCTCTGATTTCCCCACATTTAGCTTGATAAGGACTTTGGCAGCATCTACACTGAATTCTAATCTTACAGAAAATTTATTTCTAAGTCAATAAGCCATAAAGCCAGGACAAAGCATTGTTTATGATTCATGAAAACAATTGTGTTCCTGAGGCACAAATCATAGAAAAATGAAATTACCAGCTGGACAAAACTTTGAAGATAAACCAATCAGTTAATAGATGAAGTTTTGTACAGCATGTTGTTGGGTTTTGCTTCCTAATCCATTATTCCAGCCTATTTCTTTTAATTGGTGAATTCAGTTCTTTTACATTGATCATTATAATTGAGATATACAGACTTATTTTGACATATTATTTACCTCCTGTTGTGTACCTCTTTTTCACCTGTGTTTAATTGTTTGCCCTATTTAGTGGGTTCTTTCCATTCTCATTCATGGAGTTGTGGTCATTTTGATCCCTCTCTAGAATGCCTTTTAGTAGTCTGTGTAGGGTTCGCTATGTCATTATGAAATTCTTTAGTTGTTCTTTGTCATGGAAAGTATTTCACTTCATCATTAAACTTGAAAGAGAGTTTTGCAGGGTATATCAGTCTGGGTTGGAATTTGTTTTCTTGCA
>NDGN011553375.1:2787-14240 GCA_002564285.1 Tympanoctomys barrerae | reverse complement strand
TAAATGAAATTTAATGTACTATTCATAACTAAACTCTATAAAGTTTATTCATATTTGGTTTTTTTCCACATTGTCTTTTTCTGTACTATGGTCTCATTCAAGATACCACATTACATGAGGTTGAAATATCTCCAGAGGTTCTGATTGGCTGTGATAGCTTTTCAGAGCCTTCTTGTTTTCAATAGCTATCTTACTATCTTGTTGCTGAGACAAAAATGCCTGACGCACACAAATTAAAGGAGGAAAGCTTTTTTCTAGCTCACAATGTGTAAAAGTTTCAGTCCATCATTGTTTGTGCCCAAGAAAGGAGACATGGAAAAGGGGGCTTGTTCACAGCATGGCAGCGAGAAGCAAGGAGCGTCGATGGAGTATATGGTGCACGTTACCACACCCCACCTAGCTATAAACCTCATCAGTTGGGTCAGGGATATAGCTCAGTGTCACAGAGCCTGCATGGCAAGTGCAAGGTCCTGAGTTCAATTCCTGGTGCCAAAAACAAAACAAAATGACAAAACCCAAAACCATGGGATTAGTGGATAAATCCAGTGTTACACACTCATGTCCCATTTGTCGCCCAAATGCCCCACTTAGAATAATATTCATTGGGATGTCTAGATATAAATTTAAGAATAATCATGACTGTTTAGAGAAAACAAGTGTTTTGCTACATTCTGTCAAGATTAACCTGATGTTTTCTTCATGATTCAAATGGAACTAGACGTTTAGGAAGAGACAAAATGTCATTTCCATCACCTTTCCTTAAGTGTATGCCCTTAATTTTTTACCCAGGGTACATCTTTAACAGAGTTAGATTTTCAGCTTTTATTTGTACCTTTTGGTATTCTTATATTTTGAAATCACTTTTTAAAAGCTGTGTGTAAATTTTAAGATTCCTAGGCTTGGGCTGGCTCAGCAGTAGAATGCTTATCTCACATATGTGAGGCCCTGGGTTTGATCCTCAGCACTGCAGCTGCCAACAAAAATCACTTTACATTCTAGAAAAATCTATACATGTTGAAAAATGCATAATATCACTTATCTATCATTGCACCACTATTTCATCAGAAGAATAGTTTTGCTGCTCTGAAAATTTCCTGTATTTCACTTGCAAAACTTCCCCAACCCCAGTGAACTTGTGATTACCACTGACCTTTTTTAATAATCTCTGTAGTTTCACATTTTCTAGAATGTCATCTACTATAATTAGAATTACACAGCGAATAGCCTTCTTGGGTTGGTTTTCTTTTACTTAGCAATATGCAGTTAAAGTATACTATATTCTTTTTTGGTTTGAGTTCTTTTTTTTTCTTTCTTTTTCTGAACTGAAGATAGAATCCAGGGTATTCACACTGGGCTACATTCTCAGTCTTTTTATTTCGACACACACTAAGCCACTAAGTTGCACAGGGTAGGCATAGACTGGAAATCTTCATGCTACAGCTTCTCAGAGGGCAGGCCTGAAATTTTATTTTATTTTACTTTATTATATTGTAGTAAGAACACTTAACATTAGATCTATCCCTTCAACAAATTTTGAAATGAACAGTATGTTATGTATGACTCCAGCAGATCTTTAGAGTTTATTCATCTTGATTTACTGAAACTTTATGATCATTGATCTATATACCTTCTTATTTCCTTCTGTCCATTCATCTGGTGCTTACCATACACTATTTTACTCTTTCCTCCTCTTTGAGTTTTGTAGAGATCTAATACAAGTGAATCACTGCATATGGTATTTGTATTTTGAGTCTGGCTTATTTCACTTACAATAGTACCTTCAATATTCATTCATGTAGTCACACAGTGAAAATTGCCACTTTTGCAATGATAAATAGTATTCCATTGCACACACAGACCATTTTTAATGTATTCCTCTCTCAGCGAGCATTTAAGTTGTTTCCATTTGACTATATGAATAGTGCTGCAATATACATAGAAGTGCTAACATCTCTCAATAACATCTCTGATTTCGTTATTTTGATAAAATATCCAGAAGTAAGATTTTTGAGTCATATGATAGTTAAAATTTAATAATTTGAGGAGCCTCTCTACTACTTCCCATAATATCTGCACCACTTTGTACACAGGCAACAGTGTGACAGTTCAGTTCTTTTTATTTAGGATGAACTACATTGCGTCTATGCATTCACCTACAGAAGTCACTTTTGCTGCTTTTCATTTCAGATGACTAGAAATAAAGCTGCTATAATTCACATGTAGCTTTTTTTGTGGCTGTGTTCCAGATCAGTTGGGTAAATATGTAGGAGCTACAGCTGCTGTGTCACAAGGAAAAAGCACATTAATTTCACAAGAAACAGCCAAGCTGTTGTCGCAAGTGGCTGTGCCATTTTGTATCCTCATCACAGTTTCTATTGTTCCACATCATCATCACCATTTATGCTGCCTTTTTAAAAAATTAGTCTAGTGGATGTGTAGTAGTGTCTTATTATTGCTTTAAGTTATAATTTTTTTTAATTATAAGAGATTTTGAAAATATTTTCATATGCTTGCCATCCCTATGTCTTATTTAGTAATATGTCTACGTATTTTGTAAATTTCAGCTTTACTTGCTTTCCAATCTGTTTGGATGCTTTTTAAACTTGATATTTTTTATTAGTACGTATGTGTCGTACACACTGATCACATTCATGAGGGACTTATGCCTCTCCTTAATATAACTTAATTATTCTTTTTCATCCCCCCCAATCCTTCCTATTTATAAAACCTTAGTATCCATTTTTTTCCTTCTTTTTTCCCTTCCCACTCCTCTGTTCTCCTTCCTATTGAACTGGTTCTTTCTATTTCCCAGTATTAATCCTTCCCTGTACTGCTTGTTTATCCTTTGGGATTTTCACACAAGAGAAACAATGCAATATTTCAATATGTGTGAGTTTTATTTCCCTTAAGATTGTGGTCTTGGTGCTGGTGAGTTAGCTCAGTGGTCTAAAGTGCCTGCTTACACAAGTGTGCAGGGATTGTGTTTCAGTCCCCAGCACCACATGTTTCACCAGCCCTACTCCCACAGTGGGCTGAGAATGCCACAAAAAAAAAATTATGGTCTTTAGGTACATTCATTTTCCTACAAATAACTCAAGTTTGTCCTTGATGGTACAGTAGTACATTGTTGTATTTATATGCAATTTATGTATCTATTCATGCTTGGATGGTCATATGCACTGTTTCCAAGATGTAGCTATCATAAATTGTGCTGCTGTAAACATGGGTGTACACGTATCATTGTGATATGATGCTTTTAACTCTTTCAAGAAGATACCCAGAAGAGGAACACATGGGTAAAATGAAACCTCTGGTTTTAGTTTTTGGAGGAATAACCATACTGATTTTCATAGTAGTTGTACAAATATTACCACCAATTGAAAAAAATATTCATTTCCTAACAAAGACAAGCATTTGTTATTGATTGATGATAGCCAATCTCACTGTTGTTTCAATTTGCAATTCTTAAATGATCAGTGATGTCAGAATTTTTTCATGTATTTATTTGGTGCTTATACTTCTTCATCTGAGACATGTCTATTTATTGCTGGCATCTATTTTTGGATTGGGTCTTTGAATTTGAGGGGTCTGATTTTTTTGAGATCTCTGTATATTCTATTTGCAACACCTTTGTCTGAGGAGTGACCGGTAAATTTTTTCCCGTACTGCGGGTTGTCTCTTCACTTTGTCAGCAGTTTCTATTTCTGTGCAATAGCTTTTTAGTTTGATGGGATCATAGTCGTTGGGGGTTTTTGGTAATATTTCCTGTGTGACTGGGTTTTGTTCTTAAAGTCTTTGCTATACCTAAGTCTTCTGGACTTTTACCTATTGTATCATCCCACAAATTTAGTGTTTTTGTTTTAATATTTATTTCTAATCCATTTCCATTTTAATTGAGTACATGGTGAAAGATACAGGTCTAGGTTCAATCTTTGGCATGTGGAAAGACAGTTTTCCAAGAAACATTTATTTAAAAGGCTATCTTTCTTTATATCAAAGGTATTTTAGCATTTTGTAAAAGATAATGTAGCTCAGTGTGCTTGAAATTATTTTTGCATCTTTTATTCTGTTCAGTTGATCCTCAGTTCTATTTTTTCCCAGCAGAATGCTGTTTTTGCCATGGTAACTTTGTGCTATAACTTTAGATTGGGGATTGTAATGCCCTCTGCCTTGATTATGCTGCCTAGAAATTTTTTGGTTTTGTTTTTACTTCAGGTCTTTTCTGGTTTCATATGAGTTTTAGAAGACTTTTCTCTAGTTATATGAGGTTATGTTACTGGTATTTTGTTTGGAACTACATTAAATCTATATAATAGTTTTGATAGTGTGGCATATTTCACTATATTGTTTTGGCCAATTCAAAAACATGGGCTTATCTTTCCATTTTCTGTTGTCCTCTTCAACTTCCTTTTCATAGTTCTGTTCTTTTCAATGTAAAGGTCTTTTACTTCCTTTGTTAGATTGATTCCTAGGTATTTTATTTTTCAGATGTTCTGTGCTCTGCTGTTTATCTAATTTTTTTCTCAGTGAGTTTGTTATTTGAATGCTGTTGAGTTTTTGAGTGTTGACTTTGTATCAAGCTATAGTATCCTATTTGTTTATTAAATCTAGAAGTCTTTTGGTGGTGTTTTGGGGATCTTCTATGCAGAGTATTATATTATCTGCAAATAATTATAATTTAATTTCTTCTTTTTCTATCCTTATTTCTTTTATGTCTTTGCTCTGGCTAATGTTTCCAGAGTTATACTGAGTAAAAATGGTAATAGTGAACATCCCTGTCTTGTTCTTAATTTTAAAGTGAAAAAATTTGGATTAAGGAAGATATGGTTGTTGAAGAGATGGGTGTCATTAGGAAGAAAACAAGTACTCTGCACCAGGTCAATAGGAAAGGTGACTTGAGGGTATCAAGGGACTTGCTTAGCCCTCACCCATCCACCTCAGGTTTAATGGAATAAAAATATAGTCCTTTAAAATATTTTCTGTTAAGGATAGATCATCAGAGTACCCTGCTCCCACAGGATAGTTTAGGCACTTGCTTTCTCAGCACTCATTTTGCCATATTCAGCCATCGAGGCACTTAGCAGCTATGGGCAAATGTGTGGAAGACCCCAGAATCATCTATGTAGTGTGAGAACTATGGAAGTAAAGAGGCTTCTATCAAAAATTCTAAGGAAACCTGATGCCAGGCAATGTCTAACAGGGCCAGAATCTCAGAAGGAAGCCCTTGAAAGGCAGTGTGAAAGCTGTGAGAATGAAGCTCAGGCTGAGAGAAAGACCCCGGGAAAGCAACAATACCACAAAAATGGACTGCCTACCAAAAATACTGAGCAGAGCAGGCTGAAGAGAGTGGCAATGTGGGCTGCAATCAACAAGGTCAAAATGATGGGTTTTCACAAGCTCTTTAGGGTTCACATCATGTCAACACGTGCACTGGATGCCATACATGGACTTATAGGATTTAATGTTTTCTCTGATGAGTTTTAGTCTTACTTTTTGTCTAAGCCCTCCTTTTCATGTTCCTATTCTTCCTTTTAGAAATGGGAATGTGTACCTTATTTGATCATTGTATGTTGGAAATTCCCAATTTAATATCTGTTTAGCTACATAGACATAATGTTTGCTCTTATGGTCTGAAATATAAACCCATTAGTTACAAAAGTTTGTCAAATGCTAAATATCAGTATCCATTATCAGTGTTCCTAATTATAGTTCTGTAAATACAAAACTGTAACTGCCTTAACCACATAATCTCTCTTGGGTAAGAATTTCGGTAAGTCCAAAGGTTATAACTGCAATAAAGCTCTACAACAAAGGTCAGAGGACAGTGCTATACAAAATAAAAAAGAGAAGGAACAGAAGGCATTCTCAGGCCCCAAGTCCACCCAGAACAAATGCAGGAGACACCAGCATAGAAGAAATTGGGAATCACACAGCTGAAATCTCTGAATTAATAGCATCCGAAGTAAAGAAACAACTGCAGAACAGTATAGAGGAAATCAGATCAGGAATAATCTCTGAAGTAAAGAAAGAAATGATAACTATAGTGAAAGAATTACTAAGTAGTTCTAAGGAAGACATTGATAAAAAAAAAATAGAGGAGAGTAGAAAAATGATGGAATCCTTGAATGAACGATACAGGAAAGAAATAGAGACCATGAAGTAGATTCAAGGAGAGATACAGAAAATTAAAATCTCAATGACAAGGAAGAATATAAGTTTTCAGGGGGTTTTTGGTGTTTTGTTTTCTATTCTTTAAAAGGGAGCCCACTCCTAAGAGTTTGTTTTATGGCTCAGAAATAATTTTGTAAAAAAATATATTTATTTATTTACTTAGTTATCTATTAAACGATCTCATTACACAGCTCAGACTTGTAGTGATCCTCCTGTCTCAGCCTTCCCAGCACTTGTATTACAGGTGTGTGCTACCACACCTGGTTTTGGTGGCTGGCTTGGTATGCCAGTGTTCTGGGGCCAGCATGGCATGCAGTACTGGGGATGGAACCCAGGTCCTTGCATTTGCCAGGTGGGTGCTTAGACCACTGAGCTATCTCCCCAGCCCTCAGAAGATACTTTAGACTTGGACTTTGGAGCAATACTGGATCTGTTGAGAATTTGTGGAAGAAGTTAGCAATTTTGGTTATACCACATTAGGCAAAATTATTACCTTGTTATTGTGTTTATTTGGAGATTCAGTATGGTTTAAGGAAATGTGATAAAGTGTCAGGTTGACCAGGGGTGGATTTTGGTGGTCAATCATAATGGTCAACTTGATTAGACTGAGAAATGTCCAGGGAACTCTGGATGTGTCTGTGATAGTATTTCCAGAAACAAACTTGCCTTCTATGTGGATTGCACCAGCCAATAGGCTACAGTCCCAGGTGGAACATGAGGTGAAGAAGGAGGAAGCCCACCAGCAGGGCTCTCTTTGTGCTTTCTACTGCTATGAGGCCACCTTTTCTCTGCCACGCCACGCCCCTCCTCAGCCAGAAACAGCAGAGTCAATTGAACATGGGCTGAAAAGATAAATCTTTCTTCTAAGTTGATGTTCCCACATATTTTTTCACAGTGACAGCAAGCTGCCACACCATACTGATCTCATATATGTGTTTCAAATTTTATACTGTCAAAATATTTCTTGAGGGCTTGTGATATAGCAGTGACACGGCACCTGTCTGGGAAGCTCAAGGTCACAAAGTTGATTCTCAATAAAAAAAAATCTTGATATGGTAATTTATGTAGGAAACAATTTTAGAAATTAGATTTCAACAAGCAAAAAGATAGGAGAGTCCATTTTGTAGTAGGTCTGAGAGGCAAATAAAATGACTGATAAAATAAGTGTTATGATCGGAGCAACCAGATTTGAAAGACATACTCTTAATACTGGATTTTATTTTCAGGTCCTTCATATGGGATAAAGTATAAAAAGAATGAGACAGCTGTACTGGGAGGAAATGTGACTATTTACTGCAATTTGACAACCCCAGCAGATGTTGTGCAAATTACCTGGCAGAAGATCCAAAACTCTTTGCCACAAAATATTGGGACTTACAGCAGTAAATATGGAGAAAAGCTTCTTCCACCATACATAAACCGGCTGCAATGGAAAGTCATTGAACCCAATTCCTCATTCCTCTCAAAGAAGTGACACTTGAAGATGAAGCTTGCTACAAATGTCTATTTAATGTGTTTCCACATGGAAGTCATGGAGGGCAAATCTGCCTGAACATTACAAGTATGTGAAGGTTTCTATATCATCAAATTATAGGGAAAGAATTCATGGGGTTGTGATATTTTAAGGTTGGTGGCCAGAGAAGGAATTTTAAAGGATGGGAGAACAGTAGAAATTATTCAGGCCAGGTCTTTTTATTATTGAGAATTTTATAAAAGAAACTAATGATAATCATGTGACTTGCCTTTTATTTTTTTATTTTTTGCAGAGTACAGGGTCTTCTCCCCTGTCATTTAACTTTATACTGCATTGTGTTGGCTTTCCTTGAGTGGGTAAAATTCAGGAGGAGAATTAGCATTTCCTCACTGAAGAGTTGATAAGACTGAAGAAATAAAAGGAGACAGTAGAAAAAGAAAGGAAAGCTGAAGATTCTATGAAAATAAGGATTTCCCATTCTTTAGAAAAAAGTAAAATGTTGCAGTGTCAGTGAAAAAGGAATAAAGCTTCCTCATGATGTTGCTATCCATTTAAATTATTAAGGGTGTCAATAATGTAATTTTAAGGTTGACTGAAAGTTGAGAAATCAATTGTTCCTTTCACACTGGAGGGCCTGTCAGGGAGTGTGTAGAATGGTATTGTCAGGTTTCATAAAATTCAAGACATTTTAAATCATATAAAAATTTTGAGAAGTCTCATCTTTAACAGCATAAGAATTGGTATAATATACTTTTAATTTTGTTTTTCTTTTTCTCTTTTTTTGCCTCAGGTGTATCTGAATTAATAATTTAACTCCAATTTGATCCTGACCTTGATGGTTTTCTTAACCTAATATATTCAACTGTGGGAAAACCTACTCCTCAAATCTCTCTTTTCCCCTCACAAGTTCTAATTAACCCTCCTGAGGAGTATCTTGCTCACAACCCAAATGGTACAGTTACTGTCACTAAAATGTACACCATCTCTTTGGAGACTGTGAGGTCCTTGGGACTCCAATACCTGATCCTGAACATGTATTACCCTTCAAAGACTGAAGAGAAGATTGTCCCTCTCTCAGCAAAGCAAGGATGTAAGTAGAAGTGATAATACATGAAGGGGAAATATTTATCTTTCTTTAAAATTCACTACCACAGGTGTCATACTTTTTTTAAAAACCAGTTTTATTATTATGCTCCTTAGTATTATGTTCTTTTTGTCTTGTTTAGAGTTTCCTAGACTTCTTGATTCTAGATTAGTATCTTTCATCACTTTTGGAAAATTTCTTGCTCTTGTCTCTTCAAATGTTACTGCTATCCTATTCTCATATATTTTCTGGGACTCTAAAAGTGTACTATATGAAAATAATTGTTAAATTAGACATATTAGTATGCAGACCTCTTATTTTTTCTCGTAGTTTTAAATGATTTTTACTTGCTGGTACATTATTGTATTTTACTGCATGCTGTATCTTGAACATGAAAAATTGAGGACATAATTAAGTGTACGAGATTTAGGGAGATGACAACAATATTTACATGTAGTTCACATATAAGTTGCATACAACCTATTTAAAACAGACAAATCAACGTCTTCAATGTATTTATAAAGTTTGCACAGCCATTAGTCAATCAACTATGAATTTTTTATTACCCCCAAAGTATATATTCTTTCTGGAGTAAATTTTTTTAAATTTTATTGAGGAACAAATAGCAATGAGACAGTTTCAAAACAAGTTCGTAGGACAGTTACAATAATTAATACATTATATATTGTTGTCTTCATGGTAGTCATTCATAGTACAAGATGTAGCATGATATCCTGTCCAAGCACTATTAGTACAAATCTTTCTTCTCATTGGATTAAGAGAAAGTAGCTGTATATCTCAACTATTTTGTATATACAGATACAAAATGGCCCTTCATTTATATCCCCTCTTTTTTTGTTTAGTTTTGTCAGAGATGGGTATTCCATTGCCATTTAAATATTGTAGGTGNNNNAATTCAGCAAAATAATCCAATATAGTCCAGTAGTCCATAATAGTAGTGGTTTATCCATAGGACTATTCCCATCACCAGATGAATGGATGAAAAAGACGTGGTATTTTTATGCCATGGAGAATTACTCAGCTATAAAGAATGATAAACTCAAAGACTTCATATATAAGTATATGCCCCTTGAAGATATACTCATAAGTAAAATAAACCAGACCCACTTGGGATAAAATTTTTATTGAGAAAGAAAATCACATAATATAAAGTTTACTATGTAGATGCATGCAGCACAGTGGTTAATGTTCTTATAATCCTATACAATAATCACATAGACTATCTAATTACAGAATATTTCTATCACCACAATGAAGAGCTACTGTTATAGTTTGTGTCTGTTTGTCCCCCTAAAGCTTCATGCAGTCATTGGGGTGGCTTCTAGAGTTTATGATTAATTCATGATCCAATGCTGGGATTATGACTGTGAATGCTGCCCCCACCCTGGGTGGGTAATCTGCATACTGTCTAAGGAAGGGAAAGAGGCTTGCTGGCTGCAGCAGCTGCTGCTCCCCATTTGCTTTTTGTTGTTTTCCACACAGCCCCTGCCATGTGCCACCCTGCCTTGGCACCAGGCAAGTATGGACTAAAATCTCCACTAACCATGAACTAAATAAACCTTTCCTTCCCTCATTTTGGGTGTCAGATATTTTGTCCCAGCAACTAAAGAAAAGTAACCGAAACAACAACATAACTATTGTCAGTTACTCACAAATTAATAAACAGAAATGAATGATTTTTTATCATCTTCCAGTATATACTAGTTACTTTCTTTTTTGTTTTATTTTGTTTTTTGAGATAAGGTCTCACTATGTAGTTCAGGCTGGCCTTGAAGTCACTCATCAGGCTGTCCTCAAACTCATGGTGATATTTCTGCCTCCCTAGTACTGACAGGAACTGCAAGCACGTACCACCACACTAGGAAGTCTGCTTTCCATTTTAATGGATTTAGCTATTCTGGCTGTATATAAGTAGACTGATAATATAAATGACATTTGTTTGTAGCTTCTTTCATATAACAGGTTTTTCAAGATTCATCCAGTGGATAATATATTTTAGTGCTTCATTTTCTTATATATGACTACATATATATGGTTACAAAATATACTACTGTATGGATGGATCTAGATGTCAATTAAACACAACCTTATATTAGCACAGAACATCTCATAAATCTCTGAGTTAAAGACTCTCTGGTGTCAAATAGTGGTCTGAACAATGCTAACACAAAATGAAACCATTGTAAAACAGTAGAATAGGCCCACAGAAATTCCCTTTCCATTTTCAGCCTCTCCAGGGCGGTACAACCAGTTTCAAGTAGGGATCTGAACTCAGTGCTTTAGAAGCAGAAAGAAGTGTGGTGATGCGGATAGTCATGCTAGCAGGTTACAGGCTCTGTCTTGCTGTCCAACAATGCTTTTGTGTATGTGTGTGTGTGTGTGTGTGTGTGTGCGCGCGCGCTTAGGGTTACACCATTTTATTAATCATACTTAGCCATGCTTCTTCCCTCAGACTTCTAGAGTACATCTTCATTGTCCTGACCCATCCACTATTGCTTATGAGAAGCAAATGTCAATTTGATAAACTTACTAGTAGATTTCACTGTATTTTTTCCTTTGGCAAAGCATAACTTTACATTAGTTCTATTTTTTGTTGTGTGCTGTGTTGTGTTTTTTTTGTTGTTGTTGTTGCTGTTGTTGCAGAACAAGGGATTGAACTCAGGCCCTTGTGCTTGCCAGGGAAGCACTTATTCCACTGAGCCA
>NDGN011553370.1:4050-21061 GCA_002564285.1 Tympanoctomys barrerae | reverse complement strand
GGAGGAGGAGGAGGAGGAGGAGGAGGAGGAGGAGGAGAAGGAGGAGAGACCAGCCAGGCACGTAGGCCTGGAATCTCAGCACTCCGGAAGGCTCAGGCAGGAAGAACACAACTTCAAGCCCAGTTTAGACAACTTTGTGACTTTAAAGTTGGTTTTAAAAATAACACATTTGCTGAGGATATAGCTTAGCAGTACAGTGACTGCCTGGAAAGCACAAGGTCGTGAGTTTGATTCCTGGTACCAAAAGGAAAATAACAACAACAAGAACATTTATTGTATAAAAAGGGCAGGGGATGTAGCTTACTCAGTGCAGAAGCCTTGGATTTAACCCACAATGCCACCAAAAAACCTAAACACAGATTCCCACTTAGCATTGTATGGCTTCAAACTGAATTTGCTGCTAAAAAGGGGTCTATGACATCACAGGACACAGGGGTGGGGCGCGGATAGAGGCCCAGCCCCGCTACGCTCGATCCTCAAGCAGCCAGCTGGAGGCGTCCTGGGGGTTGGGGCCATGGAGGTGCGCGGGCACTGTGCTCTAACAACACACATGTGCGTGCACACACACACGTGCCGCGCCCCAGCTCACCTTGCTCACAGTTCTTGCCCCCAAAGCTCAGCGGGCAGCGGCACAGGTAGGTGCTCCAGCGGTTCACGCAGCTGCCCCCGTGCTGACACACAGCGGCCTCGCAGAAGTTCCTCTGGGCGGCGCAGCCTGGTGAGGAAGAGCGAGGCTGCCTCAGTGCCCAGGTCACTCACGCTGGGCTCTGGGGGGCCTGGGCCATGGCAGCAGCAGACCCAGGCATCAGGGGTACACTCGAATCCCAGGACCGCGGTGTCTGGGTCAGCCCTGGCCTCACGCCATGGTTCCACATCCCAGGGGCCCCTCCGCAGCAAGGTAGCACCCCCAGTGGCACGGAAGACCACCTCAGTGTGCCCCTTGGGAGCCGGGGGCGCTGCGCAGGCCACCACACGTACCTGCCCTGGTGCCATTGTTGGCGATGAACCCGGCCATGTCCACGTTCTGGCCGTCGATCGACAGGTTGCGCATGCAGCCCACAAACTGCCGGTTGCGCACAGGGAAGTCCTCGGGCAGGTTGGGGACGCCGCCTAGGAGCAGGGGCCCTGTCAGGTCCAGGGACCTGGGGAGGCAAAGCGGGCTTGGTGATGTCCAGGTGGAGAGGGGCAGCCTCTGACCCCAGAGATGGACGCTGCCCTGGTGGAGCGGGCAGTCACCACATGCCAGGACAGAGGGCACACCCCACTGCCGGGGTGCACGCAGGTCCTCACAGCCTCATGGGCCTCGATTTCCAGCCTCACCCCACGTCCTGACCAACGGCAGCTTCAGGCTAAGTGGCACCCCCAGGCTCATCCGTCCTCTCCTCGGATGGAAGGTGGGCCAGCAGGGGATAGGACTCTGCCTGTCTGACCCACATGTGGTCCACACGAAGGACACCTGGTGTCCCTGGCGTGCACTGAGTGTGGTGGCCACGCTCACCCTCTCAGGCTGGTGTCACAGAAGGAGAAATGTGACAACAGCTGTGCATGTCCACATTGGGCTTCCCCATGTCTGAGTCAGGGCAGCCCTGGGGGTCTCTGAGACCAGCAGACACACTCACTCCAGTTCACAGAGTCGGGAGTCTGGAGACTGTGCCTGAGGGACAAGCCCTTGGAGACGGGGCTGCGAGGGCCTACAGGTCACCAAGCCACTGCCACAGCCCGGGGGCTGCCCTGGCCTCTCCCTGACAGACTCTCAGGAGGCCTATACTAGGAGGTTCTAGCATCCCAGAGGGGAGGGCCCCGCCCTAGAGATGAAAAGCGTGCCTAGGTACCCACACCGCCTGCACAAGGTGACCAGCATCTGGAGCACCAGCTACAGCGGGCACAGCCCCCGGGTCCCCCAGGACCCAGCTCACTTCTTGGAGCCGCTCTGCGTGCCCTGGGCAGCGCAGCTGTAGTTCCCAACATAGCTGCCGAAGTGCACAGCCACGGCGGTGTCACAGTCGTCCACGGTCACCACAGCCACCTTCTCCCCGGACGGCCCATGGGGCAGGCCCAGGCGCCCGATGTTTGGCTGTGGGAAGAGAAGGCACAGGGGAGGTCAGCACCTGCCTGTACCCGCTGGCCTCGACCTGCGGGACCCCAGAACTCACACCTGACCATGGACCTGGATGGGAACAGAGGTGCGGCCATGAGATGGGGGGGCCTCTGTGGGTCCTGGCGAGAGCAACAAGGGGCAGCCAGTGACACAGAGGCTGTCGTGGCAGGTGGTGACAGCCCACACTCAGGCCAGGGTCAGCCCCAGCCACAGGGCCTGTGCACCAGGGGCCACGTCCTTCTCAGAGCCCAGCCGAGTTCTGAGCAGCACCCAGGAAGGACAGACACAGCACAGCCAGGGCCTGCTGCATGCTCCACTGCTCTTCCTGCTCTCGTAGGCCTGGGGTCCTCACCGGCCCTCCCAGCCCTGCCTAGGGCCCTCACACCTGGCTCCGCTGGCCCTCGGGCAGCCCCTCTGCTCGTCAGGCTGAGCCCACCTACCCACGAGCCTAAGGCCCCTGTGGTCTCCCAGAGGCCCCTTGGGCCTCCACACCCCACTTCTCCACGTGATGACTCCCGACTCAGGCCAGGCAACTGTCCCAGGACTTGATTGAGGGCCCTGGGCGGAAGGGAAGGCAGCACATGAGCTGCTGTCACGGGAGCGCGACCAGGTGGCCGGGCAGTGTGACTCCAGGGGTCCTTCCACCCAGGCGGCCTCCCTGGGAGCAGTGCAGTGCGCAGCCCACACGGCTGTACGCGACCAGCCCAGCCGAGCCCTCCTGCTCCCACCAAGCAGCCCTCAGCCTTGAATGAAACCCACTGGCATCCCTGGCTCCTCCACGTACAGGGCAAGGACTAGGAGACCCGACCTCTCTCTGCCGCAGGGACTCTGCAGGTGACATCACCACAGGACAGCTGGGTCCCCGGCAAGCCCTTCTTAGGGGGAGGCAAGGGAGGCCTCCACACACCAGGCACCCAGGACGTGGGCACAGCTTGCGCCCTCGACCAGCTCGGCTGCCTGGTAAGCACTCGCCGTGTGGGGTCAGCTGAAGATGTGGGAGGGACCACCTGAACTGCAGGCTGCGGGGCCGTGTGCGAATGCTCCGCAGAGCCCTAAGCACGGGGCGCCATCCTGGGAGAGCGCAGCCCTCTGGAGCTGAGCCGGACTCAGCTCTGCAGCTCAGGATTCGGAATTTGGGACGGGAGGCCTTTGAGAGGCTGCGCGTGCAAAAGCCACAACTCTTTGCCAATGTTGATGGCTGAGCCCTTGGGGAAGAGCAGGAAGGGATGGTGGGGGCACAGAGAGGACAGAAAATCTGCCCACGCCCCAGGGCACAGAGCGCAGCCCAGCATCCACAGGTGGGCAGAGGAGGAAACCAGCCCGTCCACGTGGTGGAGTACTATTCAGCCATAAAAGGTCAGCTGACCCCAATCTTTGCTAGGCAATCCTGGGGGTGCTGTGCGTCACAAGAAGGGTCCCTAAGGGCTTGCGGATCTGCCCACCAGTGTCACCTTCCCCGCATCCCTTCCTCCCGGCGGGCTTTGCTGGGCCTTCCAGCAGACGCGGACAGGTTTTGTGTGTGCACAGAAGCCCTCAGTCCGCGCCAGCGCTCGTGTTCCTGTGCTGCCAATGATCCTGCATCGGGGGCCAAGGGGTCCAATTACAGCCTCGGGGCGGGGGGCGTGCACGGAGCACGGGAAACCGGACCCTGGAGGCCAGCCCGGGACACGAATGGACTCCTGCTTGGTGTCGGCCATGATTAAGTGATGCTGCCCACATGGCACGCACAGGTGGCTGCATCTGGGAATGCATGCGGGCAGCCGCAGACGGCGCTGCACCCGGGAATGCATGCGGGATAGCCGTCACCTCTCACTCGTGGGGAGGTGCAGAGGGACCTCAGAGGAGAAATCATGGTTCCAAGGACCTGGTTCCTAACACATGGAGCTCTGGGCAGCCTCCTGGGGGCAGCGCAGCCGGCCCTGTGGGCGCCTGGTAGCCAGGCCTCAGGCCAGGACTCCCACAGGATGCTCGGGGGCGTCCTTCTCTCCCCTGCAAGTGAGGGCCCAAACCCAGGGCTCTCAGGTTATCCGCAGCACCTGCCTGGGGACCCTCCGGCACTGACAGGAAGTGGCCCTCCAGGGCACGCCAGTCTGTCAGTCTGCTACCTCAGCCAGCCAGGGGGCAGCGGCTGCCCGGCCCCCTCCGTGTGGCCTGGCACTGGGGGCTTGGCTGGGCCCTGCATCAGCCACAACCTGGCAGCGAATGACTGGAAAGACAGGACGGAGCCTGGGGACCCCAAAGCGCAGAGCAAAGCTCATCTTTCAAAGGTGCCGCTGCGGAGGGGAGGGGGGGCGCTGAGGGGAAGCGTCGCCCCACGCAGTGCACTGGCCCCCCTCCCCCCCCCCCAGGAAGCTCACGCTCGCTCCTGTGCACGCGCACACACTGACACCTGCTCCAGCTCATAGGTACGCGCACCCTCGCTCCCAGGCAGACACGCCCACATGGCCCCCATGCACAGGCTCTTGCACTCTTCCACAGCCTGTGACAAAACCCTGGCCACCTCTTCAGGGACCCAAGAGCCCTTCTTTCCCCAGAGGCCCCGGGACCTGCCACCTCCTGTCCCGCCTCCTGTCCAGATGTGACGAGACATCTGCAGATCGGGGAACTGGAGAGGAGACACACCCCAAGGTGATGGCCAGGCTCAAGCACGGCCCGTCGCCTCCCCGTCCCTCAGGTCCTCGTAGTCTCCTCAGGGCGAGAGGATAACACGAGCTGACGCAGCACAACGTGGGCATCTATCAGGTGGCACCCTGCTGCTGAGGTGGCAGAGGCCAGGAGGAGCCAGGGACAGATGGTGGCAGAGGAAACAAACACCCATCACCACCGACAGGAGTCCCTAACAGGGACTGGGGACTCCCCACAAACGGTCATGCATGAAAAGGCCCGAGGTGGGCAGGCGACACTTCTGGGTGCCCTCAAGTTACCCGGAGGTGGTTTTCAACCAGTGCAGGAGGTCACATTAGGAAAGGCACCAGGCCGCCTGTCCTCCAGCAGGATGGGGTGCCTCTCCCCACCACAGCACAGCCACGGCTCTCCGAGGGGCACGGCATCACCCCTCTCAGGGGGCTCGCTGGCTCCCCAGGTCTGTGTGGGTTTTATTACCTGCCCCTGGCTTCCAGAAGGAGGCTAGCATTCCAAGCCTGAGATGTCAGATAAAGGCCCCTTGGGAGCCTGGGAATGCAGCCCTCCAAGAAGCAGACACCCAGAGGGCACAGGACGGGCCACCCTGTGGGCCAGGTGGCGGGGAGGGGGGCAGGGAACAGTGCTGCTGTACCTTGGGGGACATCAGGGCTTTCACTGAACAGCCCCAGGCTCTCCAGCCAATGCAGTCTCAGTCAGGCAGGGAGGTGTGCTAATACACCTCCTGAGATACTGGGGTCCTCGCCCCCTCTTGGTCTACACGGTTTTCTGTAAAGTTTACAGACCTCCAGGAAAGGTCACTGCCATGACCTTACATAGCCTTCAAATAGGATTTGTTGGGGCTGGCGAGATAGCACAGTGGACTAAGTGCCAGCTTTGGCAAGCGCAGGGACCAGGGTTTGATCTCCAGTCCTACATGCTGCGCCAGCCCCGCCCCCAGGGTGTGCTGAGCTGGTGACCCAGGCCGAGCACGGTGGTGCACACCTGTAATCCCAGTGCTGGGGAGGCTGAAAACAGGAGGATCACTACGAGTCTGATCTGTGTAGTGAGACCCTGTACCAAATTTTTTTTAAAAAGTATGGTTTGTTGAAATAGAAAATGTGTAAAATACAGCTCCTAGGCACACACATGAGCGGCTCCAGCTCTGTCACGTGGGAATGTGGAAAACCACATGGAGGACACAGTGAGTACTAAGACAGCTGCATGTGGTGGCAGCGCACACCTGTAATCCCCATTTGCTGGGAGGCTGAGGCAGGGGCATTCTAAGATCTAGAAAAAACCTGGCTCTAAAAAAAACATTAAAAAAAAGGCCAGGAAGGCAGCTGGGTGAGTTGGCCCAGGGCTGCGCCCCAGTGCCAGGTGGGGGAGCCTGCGTTCTTGTCTCTCCTTCCAGCGATATGTGACATGCACTCAAGGATCCCCAAAAGGCCGTGACAACGCTGCCGCCATTTGGCCCAGCACTGCCGCGGGTGCTAAGCCCTGCCAACTACGGTCTGTGCTGCAGCCTGGAGGCTGGGTAGAGGTGGGTGCACACCCCACTCCTCACCCAGCATCGTCAATGCCCCGCGTTGGTCCCCGGCTGCTCCCATCTCCCCACAGGTGGGAACGGCGAGGCAGGGCTGCCTGTGAGCATGGCCCTCCTCACCCTGCAGGGAAACTCGGGCTCCCAGAGGGCGAGAGGCGCCCGGCTCCTTCTCACGCGCGCGGGTGGCTGGCAGTGTCCCGCATGCAATGATGAGTGGGGTCGGGGTACGGCCCATCCTCCCAGGATCTAGGGTGCACGTGCTGCCGCAAGCCCAGAAAGTCACACACCTCAGCCAGGCTGGAGCCATTTCTGACGGGGATTGGAGGTCACCTCGGGGTCACGGGATCTGCGGGGCAAGGACTCCGCTCGGCCAGAGCAGAGACTGGCTGGAGGGCAGCTGTTATGGGAAGCACAGCCCCACGATCTGTCCCCAAGCCAGGCACTCCTGAAGGCTGCCACACCCCTGCACACCAGGCCACCCTACTCTGCAGCTGACCGACCGCTCCTCCCGTCCCATGGGGACAGTTTTCCCTCAGGGAACATCGGGCAGTGACTGGCGATCCTCTGGCTTCACTCTGATGGGCATCTGGGGCTGCTGGCCGGGGCTGCTGGCAGGACAGGCCCAGAGCCATGGGCCCAGCACCAGCAGACGCCTAGTGCCCCTCGACACAGACCTGGCCTGGACTCTTGCCCCTGGCATCACTCCCGTCCATCCTGCCTGTGTCCCGGGGCGCCTACGGGGCACACGTGTGTGGCCCCGGTGCATCTGGTGGTCTCGGGTAGAAGGGACACGGCAGGGCTTCTGGGGTGAGGGGAGCAGCAGACGGCAAGACACAGCCAGAGACCCCACAACACCTGCATCTGCACCCTCACCCAGAAGCAGGATGTCCAGTTTACCAACTGTGTTTTCCTACGAATCCAAGCACCCCGGTAGACAGGGCGGCCACAAGGCGGCAGCTGTGGGGTGGACGTGTTCAGTGGTAAGCGCCAGCCCTCCACCCCCAGAAGTCACACCCCCCCAAGACTCCGGCCAGGTCTCGGCAAATCAACTTGCACCACCACCACCTCCTCTTGGCATCTTCAGAGTCACCTGCTCTTGCTACTAGGGACAACCAGAGACAGCGTGGAAGACGCCACAGAGACCTTCCCGGGGCAGGTACATCCGGACCTGGGCCACTGCCTCCCTCCTTCTTGAGAACCGTGTATCCCCAAGTCGTGCCGGGCCAGGCAACTCCGAGCAGCAGGGGGTGTCCCTGCACCTATATTTGTCAGAGCCACCACTGAGGCACAAGTCACACAGAGCTAGCCCTGCCTTCCTACGGATGGAGGGCGTGACCCCTGTGCGGCCCACTCAGCCTGACTCCACAGAATAAGCAAAATAACAGAGGGGGCCTGGAGGGGCCTGCCCCTGCCTGCAGGGGGTCACTCCACACCCACAGTGCCCTGCGTCCCTGGAGATGCAGGCGTGGCTTCCCAGGACTCCAGGTCCGCCTTCCGCTTCCTGCTGACCTTGCTCTGGACCCCTGTCCCCCAGTGGCCACTATGTAACAAGCTCATGCCTCTGCGTGACCCTGGAGGTAGAAAGGGAGGACAGACAGGATGGTGACACAGCGCCTGGGCTGAAATGGCCTCGTGGGTGCCACCGGCTGAGGGACACGCTACTGGCTGCTGCTGCCACCTCTGGCAGGGGGCGTCCAGACTGTGGACTGCCAGTCAGGCGCAGCAAAAGGCCTGCAGCTGCGGACACTGAACCTCACAAGAGACAGTCCCGGCACCCCTCCACCTGGCAATGCCCACTACAGTTTCCAGAGCTCTGGAGAAGGGGAGGGGCCCTGAGGTGGCAAGAGCACCCCTGTTGGGAGTCATTTTTCCTTCAAGAGCTTGTGCAGCATCAGGACAAAGCCAGGACCTCTCTGGGCCACAAGGCCACAGACCCTCAACCTGGTCCTCAAGCGTGGAGTTACCATGTTCCCACAGGTGTCTCTGTTATCCTGCCAGACCCAGGGAAATGTCCGGAGAACGTGGACAGAGCACTTGTGGGGGGCTCGCTTATCTGTCTGGGTTGTTCCCTGGGGCAAAGCTGGGCCCTGACATCAGACAGAGCCATTCCTGTACTGAGAGATACATGGGGACACAGATGGGCCCTGCCCTTCCAAGACACAGGAGCTGGGTGTCCCAGCTCCCTAGCTCTGGGCGCCCAGAGGGAGTGGCTGGCCCTCAGGTGCTGCACGGAGAGGACTTTCCCATTGGCAGAGGCTGGAAGGAACCCCCAACCTAAAGAGCGGGTCACGGGGTAGAAATTCGCATGTGGGCCCTGGGGGGACCTGTTCTCCAGAGCAGCTGAAGCAGGAAAGAGGCCCCCGCAGAACATGCACCTCCCACTCGAAAACAGTGTGGAAAGAAAAACAGAATGTGGGCTGCACCCAAGCCCAGGGGTGGGTCTTTCATGTGCGTGGTCCCTGCCCCCAAAGCCACGAGGCCACCCTCCCTGCCCACACTTGGGCCTCTGAAACAGGCCAGACAGGTGTGGCTGGGGGAGCCCCCACCACACACTCATGAGGTGACTGTGCTTTGCTGAGCGCACCCCACAGCAGGATGAACCATCCCGACGGCAGCAGGTGCCCCTGACCAGGGCCCGCCTGCCGTTCCTGTCCCCAGGGTGCACTCAGTCCCCAGCCCCGAGGGCCTCCCCTCCCTGGGCACACAGCTGCAGCACCCACGATGCCTGAGCCCTGGGACTGCTCCCCCAGGGGGGACACAGGACAAGAGCAGTGGTCAGCATGCTGGTCACCATGCTGGTCACCATGCTGGTCATGGCTTTTTTGTGCGTGTGTGCGGTACTGAGGACCAAACTAAGGACTTTGAGCTTGCCAGGCAGACGCCTATGTCACTGAGTCACATCCCTGGCCTGGTCACAGCTTCTTGCAGCCTGTTGGGGGCAAGGGAGGATGGCAGGATGTCCTGGGCAGATGAGGGGAGGCTCTGGGAGGAAGACGGCAGTGGTGATGGGCCCCCAGCAGGGGGTGGGGCCCTGTGTCCACAGTGTCACTCAGGCAGTGACCCCTGGAGGTCCAGTCCTCATGGAGGAGGCCTTCCTGCTGTCCAGCTCTGCAGAAACCCTGGGCCACAGCTGAGCTCAGCAAGGGGCAGGAGAGGCCAGTGCTGACCCAAGGGACAGGAGCGTCCCAGGAAGAACCAGGGTCCAGGAAGCCTTCTTATGCAAAACCTAGAGCACGCTTTCTCAGCATCAGCAGCTGATGAACGGCAAGGAGAAGCAGTCCAGGAAGCCATCCCCAGGGCTCCTGGGCACCAGTGCAGGGTAGCCCCAGAGCTTCGCAGGGTGGCCTGGCACCCTCCCGGGGACGACTCCTCCCCGGGGATGACTCCAGCTGAGGCAGCTGTAGACACTGCACTCCGGCCCGGGCTGGGTCCCCTGCATGGCCACCTGCGCTCTCAAGGGCTCCTAGCTTCTCCCCTGCAGTCTGAGCCACACAGTATCAATATTCCAAGATGGAAAAGCCAGCAGGTCCCTCCTACCTTGTTGTAGTACTGGACCTGCACGGAGTGCCAGCGCCCATCACTCACGCCCCCAGGGATCTGCGGTGCCACGGTGGTCGTGGTCTCACCTGATAGGAGGAGGTACAAAGGGGCACAGGTTATGGGGGGGGCTCAGGCACTGCAGGGCCAAGGGTGGAAGGGGTGGTGGCCCTGCCCCCAGAGAAGCCCCACCCAGAGCGAGGGCACCGCAGTCACCCTTGGCGGGAGCAGGTCGCAGTCTCCTAACAGCCACTGCTCTGCTTTGCTTTCTGCTTACAAAAGTAATTCTTGCTCACGCTTTTTAAATGTGGAAAATGCAACGCGGTACACAGAAGGGACACGCGTGGGGAGGCCTGCATCCTCCCCCGCACACCAAGCACCCTGGGCCCGGGCCCAGACCCCCACGCACTGCACGTCTCCCTGCTCTTACCCAGCCATGCCACAGTCTCTTCCTTCCCCCTTTACTGCTTTGACTCTAATTCTTCTGTTTGCAGTGTCAGGACTGACCGAAGGCCTTCACACTGAGCTATGTCCCCAGACCTTATTGTATTAAGAAAAGGTCTCACTAAGTTACCCCAGCTGGCCTCAAACTTGTGATCCTCCTGCCTCAGCCTCCCAGAGTGCTGGGATTACAGGTGTGCACCACCATGCCTGTCCTTTTAAAGTCCGCAACATAGTGGGCTGCATGGTGAAGTCCTGGCACACCTGACTTGTGCAGCTTGGTTTGGGGTATTTAGGGCATTCTCCCCAGGGGACCCCACTCCCGTGGGGCCAGGGTGGTGCCTGGAATCTGCATTTCTGGAACCTTGACTGGCACCAGCCCTGGCCAAGCAGGGGGTCCACATGCACCAAGGACAGGGCCCGGCAGATACTCCATCTGCAGCAGGATGTCCTAGAATGGAGTGGTGTGGGTTTGAGGACAGGGCCTGGCAGAGTGTGGTGTCCCCTCCCACATTGGTCGGCAAGTGTTTTGGTGGTGCTGTGTCCTCTCTCCAGTTGGGAAACCAGCTGACTGCTGCCATCTACCCGAGGCCAGAGGGCCAGGGCTCCAGGGACAGAAACCTCCCCTGTGCCCAGCTGGGCGCCCCTAATGGAAGAACAAGCCTCACTCAGTCCTGAGAATACCTGCTACCACGTGGGGCAGAAGTGCAGCCCACAGTGACAGCCCACAGTGCTGCAGGCGGCAGTGGCCCTGTGGGGTGGGGCCTGGCGGAGGAAGAGGCCACAGGGCAGCCACCCCCGGGGGGCACTGGGATCCAGCCCCTCTCACTCTTTGCTCTGGGCTACGTGAAGCCCCCATCGCATCGCTCCAGGCCAAGGCTGAGGTCAGTCCTCTCCGGCACACACACAGGCTTGGGCTCCAGCCGCACCACACTTTATGTAAGAATCGCCAGTCTGGGAAGTGGGAGCCCTCAACGGCTCTGCGTGCCGGGTCCTCCTGGGCGGCCCATGCCGCAGCAGGGCTCAGAGCTCCTGCAGGCCTACCTGCCGAGAAGGTGAGCTGCACCTGCTCACCCACGATCTCCAGCGCGATGAAGTCGTGCTTCTCGTTGAAGCGGCCATTGTAGAGCAGCAGCGCGTTCCGCTCCTGCGTGGCGAACCTGTGGGGCAAGCAGAAGCACGTCACATGTGGCCCGCGGGCCACCTCGAGGGGAGGCGGCCTGGCCAGGAGGGCACTTCGCAGGCCCGGTCCAGCAAATTCTGGTCCTGGCACTGTCTTAACTTGGAGAGTTGAGGTGATCAGCATACCGGAAGCCCTGGAGGACATTGGTGACAACTCCTGTAGGGTGTGACCGATTGGCTGCACAAAGAGAATATGACACACAGAGGATAAGCCAGCCACAGATGGGCTGGGACGGCGAACATAGGAAGACAGAATTCTCCCCCGGAAGTGAGCCCACACACGGCACCAGGCGCGGGGCACGCTCCTGCTCACAGGACACTGTGCTGAAGGACCATCTAGGTCTCCCCGAGGCCACCACCGTCTCACTCCAGCCGACTCAGCACCTCCTGCTCCCAAACACGGGTTGAAGGGGGCCCAGGACCTTTGAACCTGCCACACCTGCCCCACTTGTAGCCTAAGGCCTCAGGGCAGCTGCCCCGCACCTCTCCACCTCACTGCTGCTGGGCTGTGCCTGCTGGGTCAGCTTGTCACATTGTTTGGTTTATTCCTGAAATGACCGGCCTTTTACGTCTGTTTAGAAGGCTAATGCTCAAGGGGAGGGACGGGGACCCTGTGGAGCCTGCCTAGTCCAACCCAGCTCTATGGGAAGCACTTAAGAAACAAAGAGTCACTTGTAACTCAAAACCCAGCCACACCCCAACTGGGTCTTAGATCCCCCAGGACACCAAGGGCCCTGACACCCCCAGATCCAGAGGCGAGGGACCCTCGTGAGACATCACCTTGCAATGGGTCGGTTGGAGCCAGGCTCGGGCTGCTGACCTTGTATCCCTGGTACAGCACCCAGGGCGAGGACAGTCCCCACAGCCCTCAGCCGCACAGGGGAAGGGCTCGGGGGCAGACACAGGGGTGTCACCTGGCCTCTGTTCTCTGCAGACCCAGGTAGGAGGGAGCAGGTGCCACTGCTGGGAGAGGGACACAGCTGGCCCAGCGAGGGGAGGTGGAAAACAAGCTGAGGGAAGCCAGGGCCCAGGGAAGCAGGAGGGAAAGACAAAGCGGGGGCGAGAGGAGCTGGGCACGGAGCCTGCCCACCCCGGGCAGGGCTCACTCAGCAACAGACACTGGAAAGAGGAGAAGGGCTGGGAGAAAAGCCCCAAGACAAAGCCCTGAGCAGCCCTCGCCAGCAGCTCCTGCACCCGCCCCTCCCCTCGAACGCAGCCCGGAGCACCCGCTCTTACAGGGAACCTGGGAGCACTGGCCGTGGCTGGACCTTTGAAGCCAGCCAGGCAGAAGGGTGCGGCCTGGAAACTGCACCACATGAAAGAACCCTGCGGAGGCTCACTCAGTGGGACACGCAGGTGTGTCTCGTGGCACTGCACACAGTGTCTAAGCAGTACTAGTTTTTTTTTTAAACTTTCAGTCCTGGGAATGAACCCAGGGCCTTACATGGGGCCACAGCTCAAGCCCATTTCAATTTTTTTTCTAATTCTGAGACAACCCTGCTTGACCTTGTGATGCTCCTGCCTCGGCCTCCCAGAGTACTGGCTGACAGCAGGCACTACTGCACCAGGCCAGCAGGACTCCTTTCCACCAGCTCTCTCTGCATCGGGCTCAGCAGGCTTCCCTCGGTGGCCTCCAGCACTGTCGCTGGCTCCCAGGTCATCCTCCTGCACCAGGGCTTTCAGTCACCTTTTGGATGAACTCCTGTGGCTGAGTAGCCTGGGGGGTCCCTAGAATGTGACTACATGTGGCCACCCCCCCCACGTGGCTCGCACACCCCAGCCTCAACCTGTCACAAGTCACCATGAGTGAGCAGGCAGCACAGACTCCTTCCGAGTGGGTGGGGAGCCTCACAGAGGCTGCAGGGGACACAGAGACAGGCCCAGAGCAGTACCCTCAGAGAAGCAGGGACGTGGCACCCAGCGGGCCGAGTGGCAGCCGAGGGTGGACCCTCCCAGGACAAAGGATAGGGTGCTACAGCGTCACCCAAACACCAGCCGAGCCACCTCGCAGGAACCACCTTGCTCTGCTAGGTCGCATGAACGGCACATCATTTTTGTCCGGTTGCTTATTTGCGACAGGGTCTTGCTATGTGAGTCAGCCCTGAACTTACGGCGATCCTCCTGCTTCAGCCTACCAAGTGCTGCGATTATCAGTGAGCAGCACCACACCTGGCTGATTTTAAAAATGTAATTAAATCTAAATTGCGGGGGGGGGGGCAGTGCTTGCTCCACGTCCACTATCGCAGCTAAAATCCTCACCCTCTGCTGCACAGCCTGCAGCCCCAGCCTGCCAGCCGCAGCCCGCACCTACCACAGTCTCCTGCAGAGGACACCTGCCCTGCGCCCCAGGCGGGTGACCCAAGGACTGCATGACGCGGGGTGCACACTTACGTGAGCGAGACGGTGAAGTGGAAGCGCTGGCGGAGGCCGCGGAAGGTGACGAAGGACTCGGGTGGGAAGCTACGCGTGCTGACCTCGCAGTAGGGCCGCTCGAACTCGCCCGGGGGGCACACACAGTGGAAGCCACCAATGAGCAGGTTCACGCAAGTGCCCCCGTTCTTGCACACGCCGTTGGCACAGCGACCGGAGCGGGCGTTCACCTGGCAGTGCTCCCCTGAAGGACAAAGGTGAGAGGTGAGCAGGAGGCCAGGAGCAGCCGGTGGGGTGCCACGGGCCCCTTGGAGGAAGAGGGGGACCAACCCAGAGGGCGTGATGCCGCGTGGCTTCTCGGCACGTGGCTCTCTGCAGGCCTGGCAGAGTTAGGAAGGGAAGGGCAGCGCTTCCTGGTGGCCCAGGGGCTGGGGTCACTGGGTCCCTCAAAGCTCCTAGGAGGTCTCCCCCACTGAGTGTTAGGGGACCGAGTCTCTGGCCTGCCAGGTCCCGAAACTCCAAAGCACACATGGGGGATCTGACCCTAAGCCTTCTGCAGGCCCAAGCTGAGACGGGAAGGTCTCCTGCCTCCATGTCTCCTGCCCGGGCACTGCTGGCCACAGCAGAGCTGGCCAAACACTCAGACACAAGCCACAAGCAGGCTGCCGGCTGTCGCCCACGCTGACCCTGCACATCTGGGGTCTCAGCTTGCCAACAGCCACGTGTGGCTCTCCCTCTGCTATGGGTCCTCTGTGGGAGGCAGCGCCACACGCTGGTGCTTTCCCCAAGCCCTGATGGCACCGTGGTGGCACAGCCAGAGAAACCGGGCCTCTCTGCCAACCCCAGGCTAGCATGGCCAGCTTCGTCCTCTCCCCAGAAGGACAAATCCCCGCAGACCCCACCACACACCTCGCCTAACCGTCGCCGCCACCCGGTAAACGAGGTCGCAATGCACATGAGCAAGGCTCCAACATCCGAATCCGGGCAGGGTGAGAACATGCACCATGACCACAGGATCCGAACAAGACAGTGGGGGAGGGGGGGCCGGAGAAAGAGACCAGAGGCAGCGAGACACCACAGTGCGCCCCAATACCCCAGCAGCCCCAAGGCTCCAGGGTGCCACAGGTCCAAACAGGGACGCTGTACTCAGGCAACCCGAAGGGTCCCCAGCCCCAGGAGCCACCACCTGTGCAGTGATGGTGTCCATGCCAAGGGCCAGGCCAGGCCAGCACCCGATGCCTGCCCAGCCAGGGCTGCCCGAAGGCTGTCTCAGATCTCAGGGCCTCTTGACGGCCCGGGGAGCCTCCAGCAGCTTGGTCTCTGAGAAGAAGGGGCTGAGTCACCCAGCTTCGCCCCTGCAGCTCCGAAGGAGCTGATGTGACACTGCGTGACAATCGGAGACAAGCAGAGCTTCCGCCAGGCAGTCTCCTCCTCTGCCCGTGCCACCCAGCTTTCCCCAGCACACATCCACACCTCACACTCACGCACACCTGCTTACACATGTACGCACAACCACACCCCCTCCCGTGTGTGTGTGCACACCCACGGTCTCACGTGGAAACTCATCCTCCTGCACACGCTCACACGCCCATACCTATGCCACAGACTCCGAGTCACAGACCTAGTCCTTGTACATACCACACACAACCTCACGTGTGCACACTCATACCCACAGATGCTCACACTCCTGCATCCTCGCACAAACCACACACATGCACACACACTCCCGTATGTACCGCAGCCTCAGTAAATTCCGTGCCTGAATTTGGAGCCTGTGGCCTGACACATTTCTCCTTCACTCTTATCAAATTTTCTAATTCCTAGTCCGGGCCGAGAGGCATCTGCATGTGCGCGTGCGCAGTAGGCCAGGTTAGCTAGCTGTCAGCCAAGCCCAGCCCTTCCCGGGAAGCAAAGTCACCCTGAGAGCACAAGATGAGCACAAGACGACACGTGGCTTCTATGCTCCCAACTGTAAGGAGAGACAGAGGCCCTGGCGGCCCGGCCACACCCTCCCAGGAGCTCCAGAGCCAGGGGCCAGGCTCCTGCCTCACACAGGTCCTGCCCGGCCTGCGCTGTCCCCACCCCTCAGTGTTAGCATGCATGTCACCCCACAGGCCTGCGTCCCCCAACCAGGGCAGGGAACCCCACCCGTGGCCATCCTCCGGTCCTCTCAGGGTCTCTGCCCGTGGCTTCCCTGGGCGCAGAGCCCACCGTGTGTCCCCACCTCTGAGGCACACGCCCTGGGCAGTGCTGGGGCCTCCTGAGTGGGACCCAGGGTCTCTGCTGCCTGCAGCGCACCCCCTCTGCTCCCTCACGTACCCCACTGGAGGCCGAGTGCTCCCCTCTGTCTTCCGAGTCTAAGAACACAGTGCACACAGGAGGGGCCCTGTGTGTCCAGGACTCGGGATGAACACGACAGGAGGGCACCTGAGGAGAGCCCGGCGCGCGTCTGCCCAGCAAGTGCTTGTGGGCTGAAGTCGGGAAGCGCCAGGATCCCCGGCTCCTGAAGACGACTGACGCTCTCGCACTCACCCCCTGGGTCTCGGACGCGCGCCTTCTTCCTGGCTGGACTCTGCTAGCACAGGAAGCACCTCAGTGCGGTGAAGAACCAGCCTCATGGTCGAGTTCTGTCGGTGAGTAACTGGGCTTCTGAGGAACGGGGTCCCCTGCTGTGTGCCGGGGTCCGCAGGGGCAGGGGCTCGTCTCTGAGTCCCAGCGCCTTTCAGGCCGGCCAGGGTCTGCCAGTGTCCATACCTGCCATCACCTTGGGGAACCTGCCGTCACCCACTACTGCTCCTCTAGGCCCACACGCGCCCAGTCAGCCACCCTGGTGACGCCGCCATCTCCCGGCATGCTGGTCGCCACCCTCAGGCCACCACCCCTCCAGAGCAGTGGCTGGAGAGGCATGCACCATGATGGTTTGTAACGCTTTTATTTGGGGGAGGGTGAGACGGAGCGTCACCGTACGTATAGTCCAGGCTGGCCTTGAACTCACCATGTAGCCCAGGCTGGCCTCAAACTTATGGCGATCCTCCTGCCTCAGCCTCCTGAGTCCTCGGATTGCAGGCATGCACCACCACTCCTGGTGGTTTGTAATTCTTAAATTATCTAATTCTAGGGGAACCCTTGGCATTCAACTTGCCACCAGGTCTTGCACTGTCTCACATGGCTCTTTGTTAAGTAGCCTTTTTTTTTTTTTTTTTTTTTTTTTTTTTTTT